>CATIWO010206181.1:0-18073 GCA_949673435.1 Macaranga tanarius
ACAAAAGGAATAAAAGCAGTACTGAAATAAAAGTTAAAAGCTTTTAAATCTAATAAGCTGATCATTCTAAAGGCAAGATCTTGAGCATTTCACATTGGATAAAAAGAAGAGAGGGGTGAAGATTAGGAGGAGAACCTGTTAACAACAAGAAAGCCCAGGAAGAAGCTAGCAATGCAGAAGATAGTAACCCATCTGGTAGAGACTCCATTTGTGGGTTTTTGAGGTCTGCTTAAACCCATTTGAATCAAAAGAGCTTGGGGGCTTCGTTCTTCCTAAAAGAAACAACTTTTAGATGCTACAATGAGGAAACAAAAGACCCCATTTTGCTACGGAGAGAGAGAAAAGAAGAGCAGAAAGAAAATAAAGGCAACAACAGTGGATGGCTGTCGAAATAGGAAATGGGCGTTGCTTTTCTTGCAGCTTTCAGCTTTCAAAATCCAATCAAAAATGACAAAGAAAATTTAGTAAAGCTCTAAAATTATGTTTGCTTTCGTTGTACTGTCACGGAGAAGAAAGCAAGAAACGAGAGATACAAAAAATAATGCAAATGACAGAGGTCACGACAGCTTCTTAACTACCAATAATGCCCCTATGCCTTGTAACCTTTGTCTTATACCTCTTTTACCTTTGCCTTTTTCAAGAGTGAATTACTATTTAGCCATATGGAATATCAAATTACACTATTTCAAAAAATAGTTATTTATTATTGATGTTTGTTTTTTATTATACTACTTCATCCCTATAAAATAATTAATTAGTGTTAAAAAAGTAAATATAAGTGATGAATAAATATTTTTTCAAATATCAGAAATCAAATAATGTAATATATCGAACCACATGGGATAAATAGTAATTGCCTTTTTTCAATTTGATTTCTTTTGATCCATTTGTTTTTTGCAATAAGATATTAACAATAATAATTGCTCTGGTCCTTTTCCGCAAGTAAACTTAAATAAAACATTATGCAAAATTAAGAGGCTTAAAGTGTACTCCATCTCCATGTATGTATGTATAGATTAGAGATTATATCAAGTTCAAGCATTTGGACATGCGAATTTGAATACAAATATAAAGTTGTAATGATTTTCTGTTATAAATATTCTAATGTGATGTGAATAATTTTTATTCAGTTCTAGTTTGTATCTACCATTTACTTGTTATAAAGAAATACGGATTAAATTTTCAATAAACAATGTCATTATGAAAAATTATAATTTATTTAAATAGTAATTTTACCTCCAGTTGAAATTAATAAATATTTTTTAACTTAATAAAATAATTTATTGGATTCAAAAGTATGAAGTAAAAAATGAATGATAATGGATAAAGAGAACGTGACATTATGGTAATTGAAGAATATGTATATCATTATATGTGAGTGCTTTGAAAGGATTTCCCTAACTTGCAATTAGGTGCAGATGCTTAAATCAAATCATCCATCCTGGCTAAAGTAATTAATGCAAGTAGCCATAGAAACATATGCTTAGGTGAGAGGCCAAAATGTAAATTCATAGGAAGTTACTTAATTGATTAAATTATTTGGCCAAACAAGTAACATCTTTCTTAATATATCTCTCTCTCACACACACACGCATATATATGGAGCTATTTTTAAAATTAATTTATTTCCTCATCTAATTAATGTTCAATTGGGATTGTACATATTCAAATTTAGGGGCCCGATGGAAGCTTTTATGTGTTAAATTATAGAGTAAGTATATAAGAAAATATTATTACACATAACACAACATTCCACTTGCTTAATATTTACATATGTATATACACACACATTGTTAAATTGGTTTTGAGTATGTAGCAAGTAAAAAGAAAAACCCATACTAACCAATGACATGTATAGTTTGTACAACTACAATGCTAATTTGAAATTGTCAAAATATATGTGTAATGTGTTGCTTCAACAATATAATATTTTCATTATGTTGTAAGCAACTAAAAAAATAAAAATATAGTAGCACCGTGGACGTAATTCTTACAAAAAAATATAAACTATTTATACCATTAAATGCCATCCATAAATTGATTTGAATTATAGTTTAGGTATAATTGATGATGATGAATTTGGTAAATTATTAAACACAAAAGAAGAGCTGTCCTTAGGGCGGCGAAGAGCAGAAGGTTAGTTTGGTCTATATAAAAAGGGATTTGTCCTACCCTACTGACTCAAATTTCAAAATTTTGAAGAAGAAGATGGTGAAAAAAAAGGAAGCAAGAAGCAAAATAGAGGAATATTTATATTGCAGTCCAAATTGAAATTGGGGTGGGTCAGGTCAGGGTAATGCATTGCAGACCCACTAGTGAAAAAGGAAGAGGTGCTTTTTTTTAAAAAAAAAAACGGTAAAGATAGAAATCTAACGCTAAATAGTTATAATTTTATAATTTATTAAAATATCCATTATTATTATACAATTTTTTTGTAAAATGAGAATTTTTTTATAATTTTTAAAAAATTATCATGTAGCGCCTCTAATAATGCACAACATATTATTATTATTATTATTATTTTTTATTGCATTAGAGCATATAGTTATAGCCCAAATGCATAAACGCATTACTTTATGCAGAATCATAACTTATAATATCTCTTCGAAATTAAGACAAGATAAGACAAGACAAAACGACGTGATCAAATGTCGCACACATGCTACAAAATAAAAGCCAAATTTCCATGTTTGTAATGTATATGCTCTAAGCAATCTAATAAATGTATAAATTTGCTTTAAAAAAAATGTATAAATTTATGTTTTATTTTCTTTAAAAGTTCTCTTTATCTTTACTTACAATTGATTTCATCAACTGAGAGAACATGAAATTATTAGTTTTCATTGATTTTCAACATATGGGCTATGAAAGTGGGCCTGGTCTGGATATAGAATTGATGGGCTGGAATTTCCAATATCAAATACAGTTTTAATGGCAGTTGTATGTTGGTATGAAAGCTGACGCCTGTCCTCTTCTGTCCCTCTCCAAAAGTCAACTTCAGGCAGCTCACCTAGCTTCCTTCAGGTGATGCGTTGCTGCTTGCTTCTTTCATTCTCTGTTTCTCGACTACTACATTTCTCTTTCAAATGCATTTTGTCCCTATGTTTCCACGTTCACCCATCATTTTCTTTCTTTCTTACACCTTCTTTTCTTTCATTTATCACTAGCGACCGGTAGCAGTAGCAGACACAAACTGCGTTACGCTCCCAAGTCATTTCAGGTATGCATATGCTGTCTTAACACTGATTTTACTTCCTTCTTTTTACACTTTGCTGTTGTTGTTTAAGGTATATATTTATTATATATTCAAACACTTTGTTGTTGTTGTTGTTGACATCCTAATCATCTGTGCTTGTCCCCTCTATCATATATTTGTTTCACTTCTTTTTTTTTAATACTATTTGCCTTCCATTCGGTTGGCTTTTGTTTTTTTATTTGACTTTGCTTTAAAATGAGGATATCTTTTGTGGGCTTTTGGTTTTTCTAGGATTGCTTCACTCGATCAATGCGGTTGCAATGGCCAGGTACAGTTATGCATATGGGGAGGATCGAGATGAGCTTGCAATGCCTTCTCAGAGGCTCATAGAGGCTTCTCTGAGCGGAGATATAGAGTGTGTGACGGAGTGTTTGAAATTAGAAACGATAGATGTTAATTACATAGGGACAGTTCAGTTGAGAGTGAAGTGCATTGAGACTGTGTTAAGGGAGGAAGAGGCTGATGAGATTGAGATTGAATACAAAGATTTTGTGACTGATGTCACTCCGCTTTTTGCCGCTGCTCATTCTGGTCACGTTGATATTGCTCGGAAACTACTGGTATATATGGATTCTGTTTCATTTGTTACTGTTATTCTTGTTGATGCTGAGTAAATCGAGTTATTAATGTTATTGGCATATCAAATTTGTGGTTGCCCCTTGCGGTGTTCCTAATTGCATTGCATCGAGTACTTCTTTTTGGATTTGTTTCTGTTACATCAATTGATGTCTAGGAGTTGCCATTAATATGTGACACCAAGTATTTTAATTTTGCCTTTCATAATTGGTTATGTATATTTCGATCAGCAAATGCATTTACTTAATCAATTTAGCTTAATGCCTAACTCAGTTAGCCTGAATAGCTTTGAAATGAAAGATGCAATCAACTTCTAATGCTGCTCATTAAATTGTTCCATGTTTACAGTCTTCTGGAGCTGATGTAAACCAGGAATTGTTTCGGGGCTTTGCAGCCACAGCTGCTGCTCGTGAAGGCCATTGTGCTCTTCTTGACATGCTTCTCAGGGCAGGCACATCTCAATCAGCTTGTGAAGGTGCATTACTTGAGGCTTGCCTCTGTGGCCAGGCTAAAGCTGCTGAACTGTTGATAGGCTCAGATATGATTGGACCTGACGTGGCAAAACATGCACTGGTATCTGCTAGTTGCAGAGGATTTGTTGATGTTGAAACAGCTTTAATAAGGGTAATTTGTGTGTTCATGTTGATCTAATTTTTCACCTAGAAGCATCTGACTGCCTGACAATACAATAAACTTTTGGCTTCACAGAATGGAGCAGACATAAATTGCACACATAGAGTTCTCTTGCGGTCATTCAAGCCTGCATTGCATGCTAATGTTACCTGCACACCGCTGGTGGCTGCCATCATGAGCCGACAAGTTTCAATGGTTAAATATTTGTTGGAGGTAATGTCCTATCTAATTCCTGATCTGTAGACTACTTTGTAGCATAGAGATGTACAAGGCATTATACTTTGTAATTTGGTGCATCATAGAACTGCTTATCAACTGCAGTGTTGTGATTCCTTTTCTGGGCTTGTTTTTTTGAACTCTGATGACTTCAACCTCAGAGTTATAAGTCCATCCTTGAGTTTCCATATTAGCCCCTCCATATATCATCTTTTCTTCATTTTTTTAATGGATTTGAGAAAACAATATGTTCTATTTACACATATAATTCCAGGTTTTTAAGCATATGATTTACACATTTATATTTAGGCTGGTGCAAGAACTAATTGCCTTGTTAGGGTGGGAGCTTGGTCATGGGACATCTTCTCAAGTGAGGAATTGAGGGTTGGTGCATGCTTAGGAGAGCCATATAATGAAGCTTGGTGTGCAGTTGAATATTATGAAGCCAGTGACGAGATTTTAAACTGTTTGCTTCGGCACCAAATTTCTTGTCTTGAAAGTCAACAGCAAGGTAGGACCATTCTTTGTCATGCAATCCTTTGCCAGAATCCTGATGCTGTGGCTGTGGTCCTTACTGCTGGTGCTGATGTTGAGTTTCCAATAAGGACCAAGAAAGGTCATGAATCTCGCCCTCTTCATTTGGCTGCCAGAACGGGATGTCTTCCCATTATAAAGCAGTTAATCTCACATGGTTGCCAAGTGAATTCAAGGACAGAAGCTGGTGACACAGCCTTGATGTTGGCTGCTAAATTTGATCATGCCAGTTGCTTCCTTGAGCTTATTATTTCAGGTGCTGATTTGGGTCTAGTAAATAACAACGGGGACACTGCAATACAATTGGCAAATAGAAGTGCATTTGGATCCTCTCTGGCCTGTATTTTTCAGCAAGCTATTATCACTGGAAAAAAGGTCTGTTCCACCAATCTTGAGTTGTTCTCTCTGCTGCACTTTGTTGCTGGAACTGGAAACATGGAGCTTTTGCAGATGATCCTTCAACATTCAAAAGAAGATATGGATAAACTTGATGGTTCAGGTTTGACACCCATTATGGTTTCTGTAAAATCTGGCCATACTGAGGTGTTCCGTTTCCTGATTGATGCTGGAGCTGACATGGGTATGAACAGCAGTGACGGCCAGTCGGTAGTATCTATGTTGGAGGATTATGCCTACGGTAGTGTTAGGACTCGATTTGAAGAGATATTGCTTGATGCTGTGCTGGGTCATAAATTGACAAATCATTCTGAGTTCAGAGCTCTGCACTTAGCTGCGTGGATTGGCAACTTGCCTGCCATGGTTCAGCTTCTGGAAATGCGGTTCCCAATAAATTATATGGATGACAGTGGGCATTCACCTCTCATGCTTGCGGCCAAGGAAGGCCATGCGGATGTCTGCAAACTCTTGCTGCAACGAGGTGCTGATTGTGGGATTTCCAATTGCAGAGGAGAGACAGCATTATCTCTGGCTAGCAAAAGCAGTAAGTGTAAGGCTGCAGAGGGAGTGATATTTGATTATCTTGCTCGTTCTCATGTGCTTCTAGGGGAGGAACTGTGGAAGCACACCCATGAGGGGAGGGGTTCACCGCACAGAAAGGTTGTTCAGATGCTCAAATCCGGCATGTTAACATGGGGAAAATCAAGTCGAAGGAATGTGGTTAGCAAGGAAGCAGTGGCAGGGCCAAGTGCAAACTTTTTAAAGAATCGAAGAAAGGGCCTTGAAGACAGAAACACTATAGTTTTTAGGGTGATAACCAAGACATGTAGAGAGATTCACTTTGAAGCAAGTTCTCCTGCAAATGCAGAGCTTTGGGTTCATGGCATTAATCTCATCACAAATGAGGTTTCTTCTGGTGTTTGGTGATCAGTCTTGTTAGATAAAAGTAAGGCAAGTTTGAATTTGTACATGTGAAGGTAGCAACAAGGTTTACAATTGCAAAATATCCATTTTATAGGTATGTGAACATACGGCCTCTATAGCATCTTATGGCTTCTGTTTTTGAAGGCTAAATATAAAAATGTACATGTTGTCAATCAAATGGAAAAATAAAACATACGCACATTGCTATATGTGGCTGATCTTCTGTGGATGGATGTTTGTAAATGTAATGATTTGGTGTGGGCCATGTTTTCAAGAAACAGTTGATTGATCATTGTGTTATTCATATGCTCCTTTCCATCTATCTGATATGCAGATTTTTCCCCACTTCTTTCATGCTTACTGCCATCCACCTTGAGAGCGGATTGCACATTTTCCCGGTATTATTGTTTTAAATTTCGGTTCAAGAGTTAACTGAGATCATCTTTTTGCTAAATCAATCCAAAAAACATACTGGCTAGGATCAAGCCTACTGTTATCATTAATCTGCAACCTTTGTGAATGCTGCTTTTTAGCATGTCAATGTTGAGCAAGCCATATTTTGTGATTGCAGCACCATGCGCACATACTGAAGGCTAAGTGGTGGCAGAAGCCTTTGTAAAAGAAAATAGAATGATTCACTATCTGAATCTTATTTGCCCTGTCCCAGCATGTTGAACTTTATATTTGTGAAATTCCTATAATGATTGCAACTGGGGCTGACTGCTTTCATGACATAGTGAACTCTTTGCCCTTTTGCTAAAGAGACATTGGACTTTAAGCGTACATAATCGCTAGTGCTGTGGGGAACACACAATTAAATGAATTGTTTACAGACAGACACCAAGACGACTAATTTGCATACTTTACTTCACAACATAGGAATGATAGCGTTATCAGGAGTTAATGGATTCTCAATGGATTTATTTTTAATTTAAACTTATAAGGGACAGCAAATATCCGAATTTTAAGACGTTGTCATATATTTGTCCTTTGCACGTCTGCCAGTGTCTGCTGTCCTTGCTGGACGCAAATTGATGAGCTGTGGAATTTGTTAGTACCCTGTAACTGTGAAGATGTTCATATATGATGCGGAAACTGCATAGCCAATGCCACATGAAGCTTGACTAGAGTCTAGAGATCTCCTGCCTGAATCTCAGAACAGTCCTTTAGAAAACTATGGGGGTGATAAAATCACAAGAAATTAAGGCAATGCAATGTCAGAAAACTTTGTATGTGGTCTGTCAGGCTCTAGAAGATGAGGGGTTAGCAATTTATTATGATGTGAACACATCGCCACCTACTTCGCGGAAGCCTTGATTTTTTCAAACTCCGAGTATTTGTCTGTTGGGAACCAATTCACATTCAGGGCCCTTTTTTTCAAACTTGTATTTGAGGCATTTGATAGGAACGTAACGTTCATTTCTAGCGGAGAAGTGAAAAGAAAGTAAGATGAAGGTACCTTCAAAAAGCATGGCTGAAATCTTAAATAAGGAACAGTACATGACACAAAGGAGGCCTTTTTTTTTTTTTTTTGTTGTTATCTTTTGATGCAAGTTTTTTAAGCACTAACGCTCTTCCACCCCCCACTATTAAGTTTAGTGCTAATTAACCAATTAGTTGCGACTCTTGTGATTGCACTATCTCTACGGTCCTATAGTTCGTATATTCGTTAAAATACTTTTCTTCATTTTTTTCTTAAGAAAAAGACAAAGTGGACTATTTTGCAAGTTTCTTTTAAGCCATTGACAGCAATACATGGAACGATCAACGTGTAGTAGTCAACCATTTTAAATTAGAGAACCATACATTAATTACATCTACCACTAATTAGACAGCCTCTTTGTCAAAGGCTGAGGCTGTGTTCACGAGGACGTGCAGATTAAGGGAAATTTCCATTTTCATGCCTTCAAGACTTTTTTTTTTTTTTTTTCTAAATATATATTTGGTTGCTGCTAAGAAGAGTTTCTCTTGCTGCACAAGTTAGATTGATGCTTTAAGTAATTACTGTTTCCATAACCGCAACAAATCTGTGAAGAATTACAAAGCTTAAGTTTAAAAGTGCGTGGTGTGCACTTCTGAAACCAGAACAGAATACTACGGCGTGTACGGTAAGTGATTTTTAACTTGCTGCAAATTCAACAAGTTTATATAGATACATATCTGTTTGCTCGTTATTTGACGACCATGTTTGCTTTTCCGCTTATTCATGGTATTGTTAGATGTTTCACACTTTGACTTTCAACTTCCGCAAAACAATACCCTCTTTGACCTTTATCTCCTATACTACATTGATTAATGCATTGGAACATTTCATGTTCTGTAATGAGACCAAGAGATTTCTAGTTTCAAGTTGTTGATATCTTTGATTGTTTTGCATTTATATCTCTATTGTATACCAGAGGCATAGAGACGTAAGAAGAAAATGATCAAATCAACGCCAGTTTGTTTTGCTTTCTTGGTTAATCTTTTAGTCCTTCTTTATGGTCAATGCATTTTGGTGACAAAGGTGGAGGCCACTAGCAATGTACGTACATTTTCACCTTTCTTCCTGTCATTACATGATTTGCTAAAGCATAAAGAAGGCACTAAATTTGTGTGAATCAACAGGTTCATATTGTATATTTGGGAGAGAAGCAGCATGACGATCTCAAGCTTATCACAGACTCACATCACGATATGCTTGCCAATGTTGTTGGGAGGTATATTATACATTACTGTTAAAAAGGGGAAAACAAACAAAGAAATCATGTGCTCATTGAGCATATATAATGTCAGTTGAACCTTTTTTATATGTCAATTTCATGGTGCAGCAAGGAATTGGCCTCCAAATTGATGGTGTACAGCTACAAACATGGCTTCTCTGGGTTTGCAGCCAAGTTGACTGAGTCTCAGGCTCAAAAGCTTGCTGGTACTTGTTCATATAAATTCAATATTTTCCTTATTCAGATATCATGATCATGTAGACATAAATTTTTCATCTCATAGCTTGTCTTGCTGCGCAACAGAATTCCCAGGAGTTGTTCGAGTCATACCAAATAGTCTTCACAAGCTACAAACAACTAGAAGTTGGGACTTTCTAGGCCTCTCTTCTCATTCTCCAGCCAATGCACTTCATAACAGCAGCATGGGAGATGGAGTTATCATTGGTGTTTTTGATACAGGTTAGCTCTCTATTTATGTATCCTTATATCATGCCAGAAAAGAACTTGGAATAAGAAGCAACTTGATGGAACAGGAATATGGCCAGAGTCTAAAGCTTTCAGCGACGAAGGACTTGGACCCATACCATCCCGCTGGAAAGGTGTTTGTGTCTCTGGGGGGCAGTTTAATTCCACCCTTCACTGTAACAAGAAAATAATTGGAGCCCGTTGGTACATTGATGGATTTCTTGCTGAGTATGGAAAGCCCCTTAACGCGTCTGGTGACTTGGAGTTTTTATCTGCGAGAGATGCAAATGGACATGGGACGCACACAGCTAGCACCGCAGCCGGTGCTTTTGTTAGCAATGTTAGCTACAGAGGTCTTGCTCGCGGTACCATAAGAGGCGGAGCTCCACGTGCTCGGTTGGCTATTTACAAGGTTTGCTGGGATGTTCTTGGAGGACAATGCTCATCTGCTGACATATTGAAGGCTTTTGATGATGCAATACATGATGATGTTGATGTGTTGTCTCTGTCAATTGGTTCTTCGATTCCCCTCTATTCAGATATCGATGAACGTGATGGCATAGCTACTGGTTCTTTTCATGCTGTTTCTAGGGGCATCACTGTCGTTTGCGGAGCTGCAAATGATGGACCCTCAGCCCAGACTGTGCAGAACACAGCACCTTGGATTTTGACTGTCGCAGCAAGCACCATGGACCGAGCATTTCCAACACCCATAACACTTGGAAACAACAAAACTTTCCTGGTATCATCTTGCATATCCTATCAGATCCCATTTTTAGATTTAAACTATAGAATGATGAGTCTCTTTTCAGTATCTACCATTTTGGCCTGAAAACAACTCTACTGAAGCTATTCGTTGAAATCGTTCGTATAAAAATTGCAGGGCCTAGCCACATTTACTGGAAATGAGACTGGTTTTAGAGGCTTGTTTTATCCACAGGGCTCAGGGCTTGACCCCAATGCTGCAGGGTACTTTTTTCTGTTAGTCAATAAATTGCATTTTGTTTATCGTATCCGATGAAACAGAATTCATTGGCTGAAACTCTGGATTGTCTGCTTGCAGTTCCTGTCAATCTCTATCTCTTAATGCTACATTAGTGGCTGGCAAGGTGGTTCTCTGCTTCACCCCAACGGCTCGCAGGGCTGCAGTAACAAGTGCTACAGCAGCTGTCAAGGAAGCAGGTGGAGTTGGGTTGATTGTTGCCAAGAATCCAAGTGATGCACTATATCCCTGCAAGGGTGGCTTCCCATGCATTGAAGTAGACTATGAGATTGGAACCCGGATTCTCTTTTACATCCGTTCTACGAGGTAATATCTATATTCCCTTGACTTGAAAGATCGCCATGAATAGATTCCTTTGGATCCTAAAAGACTATTTTTTGAATTCGAAATACACAGGTCTCCTACAGTAAAGTTGAGCCCTTCTAAAACAATTGTCGGGGGTCCTATTTTAGCAAAGGTTGCATATTTCTCATCTAGAGGGCCCAACTCAATCGCTCCTGCAATTCTCAAGGTAAATTCTTTTAAGTACAACACAACGCCAAATGAACAGTTTTTTCGGTTCAATTACCTTAGAAGATTCTAATCGTTGTATGTGGGACACAGCCTGATATAACTGCACCTGGAGTGAACATATTAGCTGCTACTTCACCTCTTGATGCATTCGAGGATAATGGATACACAATGCATTCAGGAACATCAATGTCAACTCCTCATATCTCAGGCATAGTGGCTCTTCTCAAAGCATTGCATCCTGATTGGTCTCCAGCAGCCATTAAGTCTGCACTTGTCACAACTGGTATTTCATTCTGTTATGTTAATATCTATGCAGTATCCAGTGTCTTATACCTAAAAGGTCATACACATATTTCACTGACTCTGCATTTCATAAAATATGAACAGCGTGGAGGAATCATCCTTCAGGTTATCCAATATTTGCAGAGGGATCTCCTCAAAAGCTAGCTAACCCATTCGACATCGGCGGAGGCATTGCAAACACAAATACTGCTACAGACCCTGGTCTTGTGTATGACATGGGCACACCTGACTACATACATTACCTCTGTGCTATGGGCTACAACAACACTGCCATCTCTAGTCTCACAGGACAGCCAATAGTATGCCCCAGAAAAGAACCTTCCATTTCGGACATTAACCTTCCTTCCATAACCATACCAAATCTTAGAAAATCAGTCACAGTCACCAGAACAGTAACAAATGTAGGAGCCCCCAACTCTATTTACAGAGCAGTGATTGAGCCCCCATTTGGCACCAATATTTCAGTAAGACCAGATGTGCTATTCTTCAGCAGCAAGACCAAGAGAATCACCTTTACTGTCACAGTTACTGCAACCTACCAGGTGAACACAGGGTACTATTTTGGAAGCCTATCATGGAGTGATGGTGTACATACTGTGACAAGTCCATTGTCAGTTAGAACCGAGATTTTACAACCTTATGTAAATGAAGATTAATAAACATAACGAATATTATTTGTTTGATATATTCCATACGATTGAACCTAAACTGCAGCTTCAATAAAGGTTTAATCAAAGTTTTTTCCGTCTTAAATGTATTCCTCTATGAGTGTTTATCATCACATTCTTCTGCATCCAAAAGTCAAGTCTCATATAAGCAGAATTAACAATTTGGGAGGCATTATGTCAATAGCCACTTTTTTTCTCTTCTCTCTTTTTCTACATAGTGTATGAAGAACAGATAAAGCTGTTGCTCTTCGACGATGAATTTCTTTCTTAAAATCAGCTCGAAGTTGCTACATTATAATCACACCATGAAACAAGAGGGTTCTATTAAATTACAAATGATCATCTTATGTTAAATACTGAAATGTCACGACTGGTCCATATACGCGTGGAAGGAAAGTTCATGATCTTACAATGATTATGATTGAATATCAACAGGACTAATAAATAAACGACTAGATGCCAGCCACTTTCAGCAAAGAACAAGAGCAATGGTCCTTCACATAAAGTGGCTTTTTTCTTCGCTTGCTCAGATACCCTTTTTCTCCAAGCTCCAACTTAATTTTTGCAATGGTAATCATTACTTTCCCCCTTTTAAAGCTCTACCTTAATGTGCAGTACTAGTGTGGAAACCATTGTCAATTAATGCCTACTTAGATATCATAGGTAATCACCCACTTCCCTTCGAATTATCCCACTCATTCGACTTTGTGCATGTTATCAACACTTCGCCCAGCTTTTTGCTAGCATTATAGTGTTGGTTTCCATTGTCTGCATCACTTGCACCTTCCTGCAAAAGCAGAACCCCACTCACAAAGACAAAAGCAATAGAGCACCTTGGAGATTATGAGAAAAGAATCTTTCTTACGGCTGGACTTGACTTTATATAAAGGATATGTAATAGTAACATCAACTATCTGCATATGGGGCCTAAATTCCCATCATCCATTTTGACCATCTGAAGACACATCATCGACCTGGCAGAGAGGCAGAGAGCACAAACATTGAACACAATTTATTCTTGAGTAACAATAGCAGAAATAGCCCTACACATAAACAACCAGTTCACATCAAACATTTGTAAATATGCCTGCAGATATGCATCTTAACAATCATTCTCAACTGTTAGCAGATATGCATGTTTACAAGCATTTATGCCATACTGCACGAATAAAAAGGCAGAGAAAGACAAATAAAGGAATGGACTTCCAAGTTTGTGCTTTCCTTTACGAAAGTTATGCCTCACATGGCTAAATGATTCCCAATAGCATAATGTAATTTGCTCTTAGCATCTTTCCTTTCCAACAATATCACCAACACTTTTGCTTTGGTGTTGATTGTGCAAAAAGAGAAAAAAGCCCAACGAGAAAAAGACCACTCTCCTTTTATATATCCATCAAGTCCTAGTATTAACTTTGTTCCAATAATGACCGTATAAGCCTGATAAATCTACCATATAAACGCTAGAATCCCATAATCACGAAGTTCAGACCAATTTGAATAATCACTTGATGGATAACAATTCAATAAACTGGGGAGGGACAGTAAAAATCAATTTAATTATGATTTTAGCTCTTCTTTTACTTCAACACTATCTTCAGATTTCTGTTTTGCATGTTGAGGCTTCAGAGAAAGTGAGTATATGCATTCAACTAAGTTCAGTGTCAACATCTCCTCACAGACAAATCTAAATGAAATATTTGGTCCAGGTGCATATTGTGTACATGGGAGAGAAGAAGCATGAAAATCCAACAACTAACAAGAAGTTTCACCATCAAATGCTGTCAACCTTGCTAGGGAGGTAATCTACAGTGCTTACTGTAAAAATTCTTATGTTGACATTACCTTTATTTATTAGAAAACCATCAAACTTTCCTATTTTTCTGATGAAGCAAAGAAGCAGCAAAAAGTTCCATTGTTTACAGCTACAGGCATGGATTTTCTGGCTTTGCAGCAAGGCTGACCGAGTCTCAGGCTGTAAAAATTGCAGGCACTCTGATTTGCT
Source organism: Macaranga tanarius (assembly GCA_949673435.1). Lineage (NCBI taxonomy): Eukaryota > Viridiplantae > Streptophyta > Magnoliopsida > Malpighiales > Euphorbiaceae > Macaranga > Macaranga tanarius. The sequence goes on from CATIWO010206181.1 coordinate 14,192, forward strand.
AAAAAAACCTGCATGTAGCCTAGCTATATCTTTTGCACATCTTTAATGGTTAGTATTGCAGGGTTTCCTGGAGTCATTCAAGTTTTCCCAAATGGCATTCACAAGCTCCACACCACTAGAAGCTGGGAATTTATTGGACTGAGTCAGCATAGGTCAAAGAATCTGTTAACACAAAGCAACATGGGTGAAGGAACCATCATTGGTGTGATAGATACAGGTATTACATCTCCTAATAAAACTTTAATTTGGATAACCTATTAAATTTGGAAGGGAATGTTGTGCAGGAATTTGGCCGGAGTCCAAAAGCTTTGATGATAGAGGAATGGGTCCTATCCCATCTCATTGGAAAGGAATATGCCAAGAGGGGGAATTCTTTAACTCATCCAACTGCAACAGAAAACTCATCGGAGCTCGTTGGTTCATAAAAGGATTTAGAAATGAGATAAAGAAGCCTGTTAGCACGGCTAATACTAGAGAGTTTCTGTCACCGAGGGACGGAGGGGGCCACGGCACTCATACAGCTTCAACAGCAGCTGGATGCTTTGTGGAACAAGCAAGCTATAAAGGACTAGCTTCAGGTTTGGCCAGAGGAGGAGCACCTCGTGCTCACTTAGCAGTTTACAAGGTCTGTTGGGAAATTGATGTTGGAGGATGCACTGATGCTGATCTTCTAAAAGCATTTGATAAAGCTATACAGGATGGAGTAGATATACTCTCAGTCTCAATTGGCCATGAAATTCCTTTATTCTCCTATGTTGATCAGCGTGAATCAATTGCGATTGGTTCCTTCCATGCAACTGCAAGGGGGATCCCTGTGATCTCTTCAGCAGGAAATGATGGCCCAACCTCGCAAACAATTGAAAACACTGCACCCTGGCTCATCACTGTCGCAGCCACTACAATTGACAGGGCTTTTCCAACAGCAATCACTCTTGGGAACAACAGCACATTATGGGTAAACTAATAATCCTAAAACCTGGAACAAAACAGCAAAGAGGCATTTGTAATGATATTTTTATATTGCAGGGCAAATCTATTGATATGAGTATGAATTATCATGGCTTTTTTGGCCTTACTTACTCTGAACGTATAGCTGTTGATCCCCTAGATGATACAGCGTAAGATCTCTTTTCTCTCTGCCTCTATTTTTCTATTCCACTTCAATGTGATTTTTTAGTCCATTCTCCTTTTAAGCTCCATTTTCCATGAACAGTAAGGACTGTCAACTTGGAAGTCTTAACGCAACATTAGCAGCAGGGAAAATCATACTTTGTTTCTCAAAATCAGATACACAGGATATTGTATCAGCATCAAAATCAGTGTTCCATGCAGGAGGGATCGCACTCATATTTGCACAATTTCATGGTGATGGGCTTGACAACTGCGAATTGATTCCATGTGTCAAAGTTGATTATGAAGTAGGGACACTAATACTTTCTTACATTAGAAAAGCAAGGTGAGGAAATGTAAGCTTCCCCTCCGTGCAAACACACACACACAAACAAAGAAAAGCAGAGTTTCAGGGAAATAAACACACACACAGAACAAAAAGCTTTTTGTAGAGACAGAAACTAACTCTACGTGTGTGTGTATATATATGAAGGAATCCAATTGCAAAGCTGAGTTTTCCCAAAACTGTCATCGGCAAACAGGCATCTCCAAAAGTAGCATCGTTCTCATCCAGAGGACCAAGTTCAATTTCCCCATCAGTATTGAAGGTATAATATAACAAGCAATGCACATTTCAATAGATATTCATTCCTTCCAGTTAACCAGGATTGGCCCTGTTATGTATTATAATTATCAATGTAGCTATTGACAGGATTCTGTAACAATTATTTAAAAGATAAAAACGCGTCAAATCTACTCATTGATTATATTTTCAAAAGGAAAAGCATAAGATTTGGCCCATGAAATGCATAAAGCTTAAACTTGAGGCACCCTATGCACAAAGTAACGAAACAATTGGGTTGGAAATTATTTTGTTATTGTAATATATTTATCTTCTACTATGCGCATAACTCCTATACCAATTTTTTCTTTGGTTGATGGAGGTAGCCTGACTTAGCTGCACCAGGCGTAGACATCTTAGCAGCATATCGAGCAGCCAACAAAGAAAATAGCAATACATATGCATTGCAATCGGGAACATCAATGGCTTGTCCCCATGTGGCAGGAATAGCAGCTCTCATAAAATCTGTGCATCCAAAATGGTCCCCTGCAGCCATAAGATCAGCTCTTGTTACTACAGGTCAGTGAAATTCGAAACCAAGTTTTGTTGATATATCAAAAGATGAAACGACCATATGATTGATATCATGCAAATTGCATGCAGCTTCCCATATAGGAACAGATGGAATGAACATATACGAGGAGGGTGCCACTCGCAAGCCAGCAGACGCATTTGACATAGGTGGGGGGCATGTTAATCCTGAGAAAGCAGTAAATCCAGGGCTTGTCTATGACATTACCACAGAAGACTACATCCAATTTCTGTGCTCCGTGGGCTATAGCAGTTCATCCATTAGCAGCTTAAGCAAAGCCCCCGTGACCTGCAGGAAAAACAGCCAAATGAAGCTGAACCTGAACCTTCCTTCCATCACAATCCCAAATTTGAAAAGAAGAGCAACAGTTACAGTGAGAAGAAAGGTGACAAATGTTGGAGATGTGACTTCAGCGTATAAAGCAACAGTGGAGGCTCCATTCGGCATAGGAATGACAGTAGAGCCAAAAGAACTAATTTTTAACTCCACCACCAAAAACCTTTCCTTCAAAGTGGCGTTCTTTTCAGGTCAGAAAGTGGCTGGTGATTACAAATTTGGGAGCTTGACATGGAGCGACGGCGAGCATTTTGTTAGGATTCCAATAGCAGTAAGGGAAATTGAATCATATGTAAATTAGCGTTAGATTATCCAATGCAATAGCCCCGTCTCCAACCCATAACATCGCTAAGTTTTGCATATTTTGATGGTAATTTGATTTCCAACTCGTAATACCAATTTTCACACCAAAATGAATATTCTCTTTATATTTTTTTATATCTCTTATTTTTATTACTTCCTTACTTTTTTTTATCTTTACAAATTATACCCATATTTTTTATTTTGTACATATTCATTCAGTTTAAATAAAATAATATTATATATAATTAAATATTTTAATTATATTAATAAAAAATATAATTAAATTATAAAAATCTTAATTTTATATGAGTGAAACTAAAATTTTGTAAAAATAATAACAAAATATATATTATATTTAATAATAAATAATATAAAATATCACACATTTCATTTAATTAAAAAATATAAAAACATTATAAGTAAATAACATTACAATTAAAAAACATAAAATATTAATATTGTAGGCGGCGGGGTTCAGCGTGCGCCCAAATGTTCGGCGACCACGGCACTGTACGGGCTCAGAGCCCACTAGGAATACAACTCTGGGCATTGATAGGCTTAGGTCGGAGAATGGAGTCGCCACTCGGGTGAAATCCGGGAACACTTTTACAGCAACTGGATACCACGGAAGGAGCTCTGTCACACCTCATCCTTCTTACAACCATTAATACTCAATTTTCTACAATAATCACTTTTTTTAATTGATTGTCATGCTTAATGAGCTTATAAGGTTATATAAATAACTAGTAACACTATTTAAATCACGTACAAATTAAAACCTTATTGGATATTGCTTAGTGTTACTACATCCATTCATTTCTTTCATGATCACATATACAACTAGATTAATCCATGATCATACATCTCATATATAAAAGTGATAGGCACCACTGTGCCATTCATCCATCCATCATAATATGAATATATACATCAATATATAATCAGAGTACTAACTGCTGTTACTTATAATACAGGGTTT
>CATIWO010206216.1:0-11859 GCA_949673435.1 Macaranga tanarius
ATAACAACGATTGCTGATAGTGTATTTAATTACATATATAGACACTATATATATAATATATGATTTAAATATTAATAATAGTATGTATGATAAAACATATTATTTTATACTTATAATTAGAAATATTATAGATAGTTTTTAATTATTTGTATAATTTCAAAAAATGAATATATCTAATTTTCTTAAATTTTTGACAATTTATTTTAAATAAATTATTATTATTATTATTATTATTATTATTATTATTATTATTATTATTATTGAGCTGTAAAATTTTTTATTAATCTAATTTTTAATATTTTTATTTGTGTGGTTAATATTTTTAATAACTATAATATTAATATTTTAATAATTATCCAAATAATATTTTATTAAGTAATGATAATTAGTTATTTTATTAAGTAGTGATAATTTGTTAAAGTTAAAGATAAGACAACAAGTAAATATAATTTAAAAAATAAAACTGTTGGTGATAAGCTTTAAATTGGAGCTGATATGAAATGGTACGGTTGAGGCGTCTAACAGCTACCAGCTTTTTTTTAAAAAAAAATTAATCAAATTGATTTTTATAGCTATTGAAAATTGAACATCTAACAGCTCAATCCCAATAGTTAAAACAAATACCCCTTATATATATTAGGATTGAAACTCAAAACGTCACTTAAACATAGGGGTGGCCACGGTTCATAAACCGGCCGATTCCAGTTCGATCTAAGGTGGAACTGAACCGGAACCGGCTTAATTTTGGTTTCGGGCCGGTTCTAAATCGGCCGGTTTTGGTTCACAGTTTTGGTTTTTTAGTTCGGTTTTTACGCACTGTAAAAAAGTTGTGTTATTTTAGAAAAAAAAATATACCACGAGTAAGAGAAAATTATGTAAAATTTTATAAGAAGTTGTAACTTGCATTTTTTAAATTTTTGACATAATTTTTTTTATAAACTGAACCAGTACCGGCCGGTTCTGAACCAAAACCGCCGGTTCACAGTTCCAGAAGGGTGAAATCGGCCCTAAACCAGTCCCTCCTTTGGTTCTGAACCAAAACCGCCGGTTCACGGTTCCAGAAGGGTGAAATCGGCCCTAAACCAGTCCCTCATTTGGCTCAGGGTCGGTTCAATCCAGTTCCAAATTTGACCGATTCTGGTTCCAAATTTGACCGATTCAGTTTCGGGTCGAAACCAGCCCGTCGCCACCCCTACTTAAACAGTTCCTACCAACTTGTAAGTTAGCATAATTCAAATTATTTAAAAATAAGAAAACTACATAAAAGATCGAGCTATTGCACTTGAACTCAATTATGGATTCGTCGAGAAAATGAAAAAAAAAGGTATTAATTGTTGCACGTTCACTAATGTCGCAATGTTGGGATATGATATGATTAATCTTGTAAGTGGGCAGAAGATGTGATCGCTGTTGACTAGGACTAAAATAGTGAAGTGGGCTAAGGTTGAAGAGTGAAGAGATGAATGTAGACAAGTGATTGAGATTCAAGTTCAAGCAGCAGCTAGCAAGGACGGACAGAAAAGCATTGGTATTTGGGACCCTTCTATGCGGCAGAAACAAGCATTGAAGTTAACACTTAAACATACAATACAATCTCATATCAATGTTCAATGGATGAGATTATCGTGCTGCGCATGAATGACATTGGGCTCATTTTTACATTATTAAGAGTGATATGTATATGTTGTTCTATAGAGGGACACCATTTTTTGTACTTTAATAATCCTTGTGACATTGTATATTTCCATAAAACAACCATTGGAGATGTTGATGCTTCAATTTGCAATTGAACACAGAGAAACATTTGAGATGTCCATTGCTTAAAGTTATATGGTCCTAGTGTTTCATACACTATCTAAATGCTTCATAATTTGTTTATTTTCTAAAAGCCATTAATCTGTTAGATATAATGGAGATATTTCTTTTCTATTCAAAAAAAAAAAAAAATCTATTATAAAATTATTTTAACAAATATATAACAACTTAATAAAATTCTAAGAACATAACAATCTTAAAGTTGAATCTCATATACTTACAATCCACTTGATTATATACATATTAATATAGACCAGTTATTTTATTGAATCATTGTATATATATATATATTGGATAGTATTACCTGTTAATTAATATTTCGTAGAGTCATAATAAATTCAAAAGTAAATTTTTAAAACGATGTCATGGATTAAATATAAAATCTCAAGATTTTAGAGTTTTTCGTCCATAGACTAGTGATTTAGGTGGCTCATTGCACAATGACCTAACATATAAAAATTTTAAAGAACTTATTTATTTTGGACGAAATGTTTTAGTGATTAAAGGTAATCTAATCCTGTAATAATTTGATGATTGCATATCTTAAAAGTTTTTTACATCTCAAAAATGAAATCGTGACAAAGGGTGACTAAACATTGCCTGATAATTATGAAATTAGACTTTTCTTTTTTTTTTTATCAGAATGAGAATATCATTCGATAGAGAAGCATTACAACTTGTAATAAGAGCACCACTACAAGCTGCTACACCTGAAACCTTCATAGAAATCAGACTCCTATGTTCTTCAACCAGAAGGAAAGAAGAAATCCTGACATGCTAAAATGGGGACATGTAATCAATTCAATTTCGGAACACAAGGAAAAGGTGTAAAGAAGGAAGATAAGACACAAAGCAACCAAAAAAAAAAAAAAATCACATTCTTCAATTTCTTGTTTATTATACAACAGCTCTTAATAATCTTATTCACGTGTGAAATCCATGTGTCAAATTTAAGCTGTAATATATGCGCGTTTCTTTAACGTGACGAGGGAACAAACAAAACAGCAAATCTTGCTTAAGACCTAAAGAAACGACAAATGCTAGGAAAGCAACAAGTTATAATTAAAACAAACCAAGAACCCAAAAAAAAAAAAGCATAGAAAAAGAAGACGTAAATGTTCCCCACCACCCCTACCATAATGTTTGTTTCCATTGGCTATCATAGGACTTGCTTTTTTTTTTTACTGCTTCCAATATGACTTTTTGGTCTCTCAACCCGACTATTTGTGTTTATAGTTTCGACTCTAATATCAGCCCTTTTTTCTCCAGAACCAGAAGCTCTTATTACTTATTAGCTTCTTTGCTCCCTGGACCAAGTCCTTCTCATTATTTTCTTTAGTAGCTGTATTTGTGTTTCCTTGCATTTACTTTTCAATCATCATGTCTAATATATGCCTTTGAAGTTTTGATTTTCCAACAGTCAAAGATTTGCCTTTTCTTTTTCTTTTTTATTTCCCCACGTAGGTATGTCTCCATTACTAGACCCTACAGTGAGGCATGATCCCCTGTTTAGGCTTGTTTTATGGCCTTTTTTCCAACTAATCAACTGTAATAGCCTCACGACTTTATGTTACGTTTGTGTGGAAATTACCAAGTTTTTCTAGACAATTGGCCGCCTGGGTGGTTTACATAGCATGCTCTACTGGCTTCCCTAGTGTAGAAGCCGCATTTCCAGGTCTCAATCTCCATCAACCACCAGCCTTATATTTCAGAGAAATTTTCAAGGGAAGGCTCTAGCCCATTTGACCAAAAAAAAAAAAAAAACACTGATTTATTCACGTGCATATTTATTTTAATGCTATCCATAGTTTGAAAAACTAAAGCACCGGAGACATAAATATTTCACCCCATTCACTGATTGTATATTTAATCAAAGTTACTGTCATACCTCAAATATAGATTTTTTTAGTTGGGATTTAAGCATGAAATCTCATAGTTTGACGATGATTCTAATATCAATAAGCTGAAGTTAATTAGTTCAGATATGGATTTCTGGTGTTGTTACTAAAAGTATATAATTGCTGTCTAGCTTTTTTTGCCTTCTATTTTTTGAATTCCATTCCGATGGACTACTAGTCACTCACGCATATGTTTTCTGATGTATTCAAAAGAAAAAAATAATAATAATAATCCTAATGTATGATCAATAATTAGGCTGCTAGCCGCATCTCCAGTTTGCACAGTGCCCAGTAGGGCAGCTAATGGTGGCTACTAACATGCCTAGCTCAAGGTTAGTACAAAATTTAATAGAATTTATTAGCTTAAAGCTATTGCATATTTGTCGGCGTACTGGAAATGCTTTACGGCCAACATCTTTTGCCTCTGGATTTTGTAATAAGTGAATAAGCAACTTAAATGTTGAAAATTACATTTATTATGGAGCAGCGATTAAATTACATACACAAAAGTAAAACAATAATTTATTCCCCTTCAAAGTAAGCTACTCGATAACTTCACAGAACAGCCGGAGAGAATCTACCCTATACGCTACAGCACAACTGAAGCCTCCATAAAATCCATCCATGAGAATCGCTGGTCACCTAACTCTATTTGTAAGCATACTGGGACAGGAAATTGGTCACCTCAGCTGCAACTTCATAAGCTCCTTCTACACACCGGCCCAATGCCACACCTGACACATAGTTGCCTCCGAGAAACAGCCCTTCCAAGCCTGTGTCTCTCAGAGCATCTTTTGCAGTATCTAAGATATCTAAATGACCAACCAAGAACTGTGGAATGGCTTGGGGCCAAACTCTCACACCTAGTACAAATGGATCCTTCGCATTGGGTTTTATTAGCATCTTTCTCAAGTCACGGTCAACTGCTTCTACAAGTTCACTATCCGTCTGTATAGAAAGAGATATGGTGAATAACAAAATGAAGATGGGTGAAAGCAATAGGTAAGAAGAATTAGGCTAAGGGAACTAGATCAACCGGTTGACTTGTTAAAAATTCAAATCAAATCAATGATTCAGATTATCTGAAGTACAAGACCACAAGGCTAGTAGTGGCAATTATGCAGACAACTTAAATACTAAATGGGGAAATCCCAACTGAAATTACTACTTGAGAATGTATCACCAATAGCCTCACAACTGCACTTGTCCTTAAATCTCAGCATCATACGTCCATAATCTTTATCTAGCATAATTCCTTACAGAAAACCAAAACTTTACAAATAGCTGAATCATCTTACCTTGGACAAAATCCCAGGGTTGGTGGCCCCTCCAATGTAATTCAAGAGCAGAATCTTTCCCGCTGGTGCTCGATTGGGAAAAAGAGATGAGCTGTATATAGTTCCTGAGGAATGAACAAAAACAAGAGTAAAGTTTAGCATGATATTTTCAGTAAACAAACTGTAAAATATTTTGTTCTCTCTTTCACGCTTAGAATGTCACATTAGGTTCAAGATGAAGTTTCTGATGGGCCAAAGCCAAAATATACACCTAAAACACTCACCTAAGGTCTCCACCCCTTGGCTGCGTGGATGCAACTGACCAAACCCCTTAAGCTCACCATCTATTAAGCACTCTGTCCGAATGGCTTCTTTTGGGTACGAAACGGACACTGCTGCAACTGGTGGGTAATAAAATTTCGATAGGGCATCAGCAGCAGCAGCCTGAGTATACATGAAAAAGATAATTATATATTCAGAAATTTGAACTTTAATATTTGTAACCGAAAAAACAAAAAGTGGAACTGCAGATAAAGAATAAACAAGTTGGTGAAACATGATTACTCAATGATGCGTTTCTCTTATTATCAGACGATACCAAGGGCTATTTTAATACTTCTTAGATAATAAAAACATTAGCAAGCAACTAAGATTTCTTCTGAATTATTTATCAAGGAAAAAAGAAAGCTCTTTCCAAGAATCCAGGAGACAAAAAAGAAAAGAAAAATCAGCAGAGTATGAGCAATAGAGCAAGTATAACCTGAAACAACTTGACAACTAAAGATTTTGAAAATTAACAAGGCTATCAAACCCCAGAGGGAATAGTTAGCTTTACATATGAAATTTATGCTAATAATGGAATTAATCCAAATTTTAGGGTATTTGTGGGCAGATACGTGGAGTTCAGATAATCACAATAGAAACATAGCCATTATCTTCATTGGGCAATTACCATTCGGAAAAATATAAAAAATATGCTTGAAACAATGTCCATCCAAAGAACCCATAATCAATAATTGATGCCGGTTGAGCAACATGTAGGCACGAGGCACATTTCCTTCATATTGTGAGCTAGTTGTAAGGGGTTTATGAAATTAAACACTAAAAAAAGAAAGAAGCTTCAGCAGAATTAATTACCGAATTTTTCATGGATGACAATTGACAAGTAAAAAGCATAAATAGATATTGGTTTAAGATCAGAACATACAGAAAGAGGATGTAAGAAACTGCTTGCAATATGGGATGGAACTGTCAACACAACACTTTTTGTCTGCAGAGAAGCAGATCCTTCAGGTGTTTCATATGTTAGACTATACACTCCATTGTCCAATTTACTTATACTTGAAAGCTTCCATGATAGTTTAACATTGCCACCCAACCTGCAATATGGCCATGGCTATTCAAACCTAAATATCTTCCAAACAAATACCACAAAAGATGGACCTGTGTAACGGTCAAGGACTCAAGAACAATAACTGCAAGACAAACAGAACAGCTGGTTCTCATGAAATGGCATTCCAGTAAGAGATGAGTTACCTTTTGGCAATTGCATCCGGCAACATAATAAGTCCCTTCCTAAGGGATCCTACTGTCTGGCCCTTCGGGGTTGGAAGACGGCTGAAAGATACTAAAGTTAATAATGTGAACATAAGTGACAAGAAAGAGTGATAACAAGAGTAGAATTGTACGGGTCTCGAGGAGGCTTGGGTGTTCTATTTCTCTCTTGGATTGTTTTAAAAGTGCCACCAATGATGCTGCCACCAATTTGCTCCAGCTTCCAAACTTTTCCAAATGCTGCTTTCATACTTAGTTTTGAAGGATCACCAGCATAAACACCTACAAATGATCAAAATATTAGATCAACTTCATAGCTATAACCGGTGAAACATAAAAAATTTTATCATAATCTTCCGAACTTTGAAAGAACTTCTCATTTCCAGAATGATAAGTTTCAGAGCTAGCTTCTTGTAAGTTACTGACGGTAATTCTAACTGATTTTGGTTACTTGGATGGCACCATTGTATTTCATTCAACATCAACCCTTAAGGAACAAATTCTTTGTCTTATATGTGTCATTATAACAATAAAATCATAATAGATTCCGCAGAAACCAGCCAATCAGATTTCATGCAGTGCCACAATTTCACAATTACAAGTAAAATACATAAAGCAACATTAATTCCCCAGCTGAATCCTAGTACAAGAAGAGCACTGAAAGAAATTTGGACAACTTATTACTAGAATGGCCATGGAAGAACAATGTCAATTACATTAAATTGATTTCCTGAGAAATTGCAATATACAAATGCCATATATGTATCACAGTTATGAGCAGCAAAAGGAGATTTGAACAAAATAGATGAATACTGCAACATGCATAGCTTAGATTTACATTTTGTGGACAGGTGTAACCTAACAACATGCACACAGACTCATGTTCAAGCTTGATTGATACCTAAACAATACAATTTTCAAATGAGATTGTAAAAGACTCAAAGCAAGATATAGCACATTGGTTCACAAAATATAATAAAGCATTATACCAGAACAAAACGGCTCAATCAAACGCTCAAAGACTTCATCACCAAGGTTCCGGCGGACAAACTGTTCAACCGACTCCTCATGTCCCTGTCACCTTTGACAAAGTCTAGAATTATGACAAAACACAATTCTTGGGAATCACATAACATCAGCAAAATAATGTCTAGATAAAAACACACACACACAGACACTTGTTATGAGAAAGTTTAAGAGAACAAACTGGCGGAGGAGGCCGGAGTCCAAGAGCACCAAGTCCAGCTCTAAGTTTCCCACCAATGCTCATCAAGTCAAAGAACGGCAAATCGGTTGGCTTAGACGGAACAGGCCTCAATTTCCCATCCCAAAGCACAAAACGCGGCGCATTAGGGTCTCCCAAAACTAGATCATCCTTTAACCCACTATCCACCTACAAAAATTACAATGAAGGAAACTCATTGTCATTGATGAAAACTGTTGGTTAATAGCTAAAATAAAATTGAAATTGCATTATTATTATCTGGGGGTAATGCTTTAGGTGCATACCACCATTGTAAGCATAGGATCGGACGGCTGAAAACTGTTGGGACCTTCTTCCCAAAGATAACCGTCTCTTTCGATAGTCGTAATGTTTCCACCGACGCGGTCTCTGGCCTCGGTGACAATTACATTTGGAGCTACATCACGGTGCTTGGTGGCGAGAGCTTGAGCGATGCATAGGCCGCTAATTCCGCCTCCTACAACGACGCAGTCTGCCGGTGCAGAGGCAGAATGTCCGCCGCCGTTGGATTGGCCAAGGGTAGAAGGGGAAATTGTAGTGGGTTGCGAGGTGATTGAGCACCGGAGTTTTAACGGTCTGTATTTTTTATTAGGCTTAGAGAATGAAGGCACCAGAGAAGGAGATGACCGGAGAAGTGACAAGTCTGCGAAATTGGCCATGGCGGGCCTTAGAGAAAGCGGCGTCGTCGTTGGCTGTTAGGCAAGCAAGAAACGGTAGTTGGGTGTTATCTTCTGCAATTTCAATTGGGCAATGTTCAGCTGTGACAGGCCTAATTCTTTTTCTAAAAGACCACACCACTAAAGTGGGATCTCACATGCCTAGTGTGGAGAGAGGAATTGAACCCAAGATCTCTCCCTCCCAAGAGTAAAGGCTCTTACTACTTGAGCTAGGCCTCAAGTGGATATTCAGTTGGATTTGATTTTTATGATTAAAAAAATAATTAAATCAAACCAAAATTCTCAAATATTGTTAATTTTTATAAGTATTTTATGGTTAGCTTTGATAGGCTTAATATTAACATTTTAAATTGAATCAATAATATCAGTTTTTAAATAATAAAAATATTAACCAAATCATATAAGACTAGAAGAAATTATTCAAGTTAAAGTTATTTAAATTTAGTTTAAATAATTAGTTGGATTGATTTTTTCAAAAAATAATAAATTAAGTATAAAAAATAACGACAATAAATATCATAAGTATTATATATTGTACAAAATTTCAAAATTTAATAAGTCTAAATTTAAAAATTTTTAAAAGTCAAAAAATATCCAAATCGATGGAACCAAACTAAACTAAATAAAAATATTCAATTTAATTCGGTTAATTTTTAACTTTGTCGATTTAATTTAGTTATTTCTTAAAATATTTTTAGTTTGATTTCAATCAAATTAAAATCCAACCAACTAACACTCAAACCTATTTTCATATTTCACTTAAAAATTAAAAAATTTAATATATATTTTATTGATAAAACATAAAACACACAAAAAAATTTATTACAAAACTTAATAAATTAATATAGTATGTTTAAGGTAGAAAATATTTTCAAAAAAAATATTCTCCTATTTATTTTTAAATGGGAAAAGGTGCAAATCAGCCCCTGATGTTTGGGCCTTGGTATAAGTTGACCCTCGAAAGTTTTTTTGGACTAAATACAACCTTAATGTTACTAAATTGAGTCATTGAGGCCCTTCAAATAAATCTGACATCAAAAAAATTACAATATAGTCCCTAATATTAGTTTTCTATCAAAATATTTTATATTTTTTAAATCAAAAAATAAAATTGCCCTTAATTTTTTTATTAATAGTATAATTCTTTAAAAAATTATTTTTGAATTATCAATTTTAAATTATTTTATTTAATTATCAATTTATCCAAATTAAATTATAATTTAAACTAATTAAAATAAAATAAAGGGAAAATTTTAAGTTAAATTGGATTAACTTATTATTATTATTATTATTATTATTATTAAAACACATCTTCCACTGCCGCCGCTGCCTATCTACCAGCATGTATCACCACCTCCACCCACCAACCACCATTTTTATGCATGCTCCACCACCACCTACTAACATCGTGCTCCACCACCACCTATTCAACTCCTACACCTAATCACTCACCTCCACCACCAGTTGAGTATACTCCATCTCCACCATCTATTCAATACACTCCATCTCCCCCTCAACATGCATCTCCACCAAAGGTTAAGTACCACCCACCTCCTTATTAACACCAAACATCATCGCCGCCGCCACCACCTGTTAAGTACCAATCACCACCCTTCAAAAAAGAGAGAGCTAGTAGTATTTGTTTATTATAATTAGCAGTTTTAGAAGAGAGTAATACAAAATTGAAAGTAACTGCCATTCTCTAACACATAGAGATACACATGCACAGCACAAGCATCACTGCCATTTCCCATCCCCATCCTTCCTGCGCTGCCGCTAATTCCTCCATTCCTTGCCCAATTTCGCTGGTGACCGACACCAACAACCCTGACAAAACCCACCCAGTTACCCTCCTGCCTTCCATCCCTCTTGCCTTCCATCAACTGTGACCCAATTTCAATCGCGTCCAACCCAAACCTCTTTTCAAACACTGAAAACCACCAATCCCAATCCCAAAACCACTACTATATAAATTTCAAAGAAAGTAAGTGACAGAAATGACAGTGATAAAGGAAAAAAAGTATATGGGTATGAAGTATATGAATTTAAGGTGGACAAAGCAGAGCATAGTTTCACATGACTCTCTCCATACCTGGCGAGGCATTTGAGACGGAGGATTTGGGATTTTAAGTGGGTGAGAAAGGTGGGAGAGATGGAAGTGAAGAAAGGAGAGAGGGAGAGTTATTAGGGTAAATAAAAGTCACGAAAAAAGAGTTATTCAATTAATTACTGCAACAACTCCATTGAAGATAATAAGCTTTAAATTTTCAAGCTTTAGCAATGGTGATGGTGACGGTGGTGATGATGGTATCCCATCTCGTCCAATCCAAAGCAACGCAATAAAGGGTAACAAGCTGCGAACAACCCCCAATTCCTCTGAAAAATAGAAGATACAAGAAAGCAAGGGCAGCAACAGCATGCCAGCAATGGATCGTCATATGGACTGTCTCCATGGTGGTGATGGTGGTGGTGACCCATGATTTCTTTTAGCTGTTTAAACATAATTTACAAATACCCATTACTCAACAATCCACAGTTAATTTTTATTTTTATTTTAATTAATTTAAATTATAATTGAATTTGGATAAATTAATAATTAAATAAAATAATTTAAAATTGATAATTCAAAAATAATTTTTTAAAGAATTATACTATTAATAAAAAAATTAAGGGTAATTTTATTTTTTATTTAAAAAATATAAAATATTTTGATAGAAAACTAATATCAGGGACTATATTATAATTTTTTTGATGTCAGGTTTTTTTGAAGGGCCTAAGTGACTCGATTTAGTAACATTAAGGTTGTATTTAGTCCAAAAAAACTTTCGAGGACCAACTTATACCAAGGCCCAAACATCAGAGGCTTATTTGCACCTTTTTCCTTTTTAAATAAACTAATACATATAGTTATTTTTTAAGAAATAGAGAAATATAATATTTCTTTACTTATTCTACTATCAAAATATTGTTAAAAATTTAAATCTTTATCACATGATTATCTTTGGATATGCATCTTATGTAGTAACCATCATGATAAGTGTAGGCGGCGGGGTTCAGCGCGTGACCACGGCACTGTGCAGGCTCATGGCCCACTAGGAATACAACTTTGGGCCTTGACAGGCTTAGGTCGGAGAATGGAGTCGCCACCCGGGTGAAATCCGGGAACACTTTTACAGCAACTGGATCCCACGGAGGGAGCCTAGCAGCCGTCCTCAGAGATTAGGTTCGGAAACTGGGTATGGGCTTTTGAATGGCCCACCCGACCTTGCGATCGGCCTCCGTTTGTGTTTTATGTTTTATCATTTTTAATTATTTAATTATCCTTTTAATTACATGCAATTGGGCCTCAATCAATTTCCAGATTTTAGTTTTAGCCCAAGTTATTAATTAGTCCA
>CATIWO010206227.1:0-11709 GCA_949673435.1 Macaranga tanarius
CTTTATAATTTTTTCAAATGTTGATTCTTTTGGAAGAGGGTAGATCACCCAATTGAGTAATTAAGGATAGAGGATATGGTGAAAATTATTCTTTTCCTACAATTTTTATAACATTTTTTTTTGTTTTTATGCCAAAAAAAATAGGGGACCTAAGTGAACTTTGGACTAAATAGTAGGGGTAAATTAGACATTTTGATAAAATAATTAAGGATATAGGATGGTGAAAATGATTATTTTCCTACAATCTTTTATAAAATTTTAGTGATTGAATATTATTTATAATTTTAAAATTTTAAAAGTTTTTATTTAATAGCTAAAAATTTAAATTAAGAGATGAGTACAATTTTAATACATGTGATTTTGCCTTTTGTCAAAACTTGTTATGCTATTTTTTTTACAACATTTAAGTATTCTATATTTCAAATTTCTCACACTTTAATACCCTACAAACTATTATCATCGTTATTTTATAAGAATAAAATTCAATGATAAATTTATTTTATATATGATTTATAATCAATTTAACTAATTGGTTATTTTTAAAAATATTGTAATTTTATTTTTTTTTATGCAAAAGAAGATGACCGAAATCAGAGGTGCACCAAAACATCCCAGCTAGGCTGGTACCCCTATAGCATCGACATCATCTTAAGGACATCTAAATTTATTAAAACCAAATAAAAATAAATACAAATGTTATAAGAACAAATCAACCCATGAAAGGGGCCAAGAAAAACGAAAAAAGCTAAACAGCCAGAAGCTAAAAGAACCTATAACATTCCTTCCCCAAGGCATCGTTGGACATAAAACTAGCACAACTCAAAGGATAAGAGGACCACCAGTGAGTAGACTGAAGACCGATGGCCAGCACCGAAAGATGATCTGTAACTGAATTACACTCCCTATAAATGTGACTAACGTGGACCTGAAGATGGCTAAGAGCATGGAGACATCCTTGCCAATCATTTCAAAACCTCTATGGGACATCCAAACTACGACGTTGTAGCAAACGAACAATATAGATTGAGTCACAATCAATCCATACTGGAGCAGGAGAAAATAAAGAAACTCTAGAGACTGCAATGATAACAGCAACTAATTCTGCTTCGAAGGAGAAGCTCACCCCCAAAGGAGTAGCAAATGAAGCAAGGGCTGTTCCTTTATGATTCCAAAAAATACCACCTGCACCAGAAAGACCTGGAGCACCTCTAGCTGCGCCATCTGTATTAATTTTAATCCACCCGAGAGGAGGTTTAAGCCAAATAATAGGAATAACAGATGGACCTTACGGGGAATAGCAGCAACACATAAACGCCGAAGAATAAAAAGATTCGATTGAGAATTATACATAGACCCAATTTTGAAAAATTCTGCAGCCTTAATTGAACGACAAATACAACACACAGCCAAGGAGATGGCAATAACAATATCATGAAAAGTTAATTTATTCCTAGTATACCAGATACAATTAATAGCCGACAAAAAACCAACACGCCATAAAGCCATGAGCTGAGAAGAAAAGTGCAAATGCCAAGCCTTTCAAAATAGAGAGGAAAAATTTAAGGATAGGTCAAGCCGAATCTCAAATAGACTACCAAGAGAAGTCCAAACAGCTACAACATATGGGCATTTGATGAAAACATAGTCAAGAGTTTCATAAGCCAAAGAACACAACTGACATTTAGAGACAACACGAAAACCCTTCCTTCGAAGAGAGTCATCAGTATGGAGGTGATTACGAAGAACATACCATAAAAGAAAATAATGAGCCGGAGGAAGGTAATGACGCCATAGAGACCGTCCCCAAGCAACCTTAGGATGATGAACCCGAAACAGATTGTAGGCAGTGCTAGTAAAAAACTTTCTATTAGGAGATGGCCTGAAAATATATTCATCTTGATGCAAAGAGGAAGGCACAACATTGATAATATCTGCGCTAATGGCTGGATAAGCATTACAAAAATAAATAGGCAAATTCCAAGCACCATTAAAATAAATATCTGAAATCGTTACATAAAGCTTCTTTCTAATAGCAATATGGATACCCACTCTATCAGAAATAGAATACCCAAGCCAGTTATCATTCCAAAAATTCAAATGAGAAAAAGAACCAATGCTTCATTGAGAATTCAACCGAATAGTAGCCTCACAAGATTTGATGGAACTCCAAACTGAGGAATAAATGTGAGCAGGACGAGGGAGACCAACAGCATTATAAAATAGACCTCGCAAAAACTGAAAAATAAAAGAATCATTGCAGTAAACATTCTAAGCAAGCTTATTAAGAACAGAAGAATTCATAGCATGAAGTCTTCGCATGCCCAAGCCTCCTTCGTCTTTGGGAGCACATCACAAGTCCCATTGAACAGAAATTAGCTTTTTAGAATGAATGGAACCAGTCAAAATGAAATTCTTAATAGCCTTTTCCATATGATTAAGCAAGTAATTTTATTTTAAAATTTTAATTTTTTTGTTCATAACAAAATTAAAAATACATTTAAACTTAATTTGTTATGAGTTCATGGTAATTAATTGAATAATATATCACTCATTATGTGATTTTACTATTAAAAATCAATATTATTTTAACATTAAGTATATATTTTGAGTAACATTATTTAAAAGAGTAATAAAGTATAAAAAATATGGAATAGAGCACTAAAATATTACAAAAAAAAAATACATGATCAATTTCGCCAAATAGACGAAACCATAAGAATAAAAATTGTACTTATCCTCTAATTTAATTTAGTACTTATAATTTTTTTGTAGACAATTCCTTGAATTGAAACTTGCACTGAATTAAATTTTTTAAAATTACTGTCCATATTTTAATATTATTTTTGCTTTTGACTTGTTATACAAGTAGCAAACCATATCAAATCAATTTCCTATATTTAAAATGCGGTAATGGTATGTAACACGCAATGTGACAGTAAACAGTATCGATACATGTGTGCGTTATTACCAAGATAGCTCTTCAATTAATATAGTCCCAGTAAAATAAAGAGTTTTTAATTTAATAAAATTATTTTTATCGTTCGGCACAATACCTGTTATTGTCTATTAAATATAAATTTAATGATCAACATGTATTAGATACCTATTCCCTTAAGGCACTATAAAAGGGTATTGACTTTTTAAAACGTCCCATCAAATGTCAGCTTATGGGGAAAGTTGGGGTAATGTTACAATTTGTTTCCTGAATTTGGATGTATCGACAATTATAAATTAATTTTTTGGCAAATTTGCTCACTAACTTAACCCAAATCACTTTTTTAGTAAAACTTTTACTCCAAATTTTATATATTTTTTAACTATTTCACCTAAATATTTTATAAATTAGCAATTAGATTCAGTTTTTTTTTTTTATCAAATTTAAAAATATATAAAACATATAATTTTAAAAATTAAATGTTTAAGAAATTTTGTAAATAAGAACTTTTTTTTCTATTTTTTTCAATATTTTAATAAGGTTAACTTAAAATTTAAATTGAATAAAATTTTAAAAAATTTATAACTTAAATATAAAAATAATTTATTATGATTTATATATAGTTAAAATTTTGTTGTTTTTATTCTCTTACTTTTAGTCATGTAATTATTTATTTTGAACATATATATTCCCAATTATTCAAAATTATATTCCCAATTATTTAATTATATATGAGATCTATCTGGTTATAATTGAAAAGCTAGATAGGTGTAACTTTTTTTTTATTTTGAATTTTTAAAATAAATTATCATTTTAATTTGATTTATAGTAAAATTTAATGAATAATAAGTGTTTGAATCGGCTAAAAAATTATAAAGTAGTCTTTAACAGGTTTTATAAATTAAGGTATTTATGTAGCAAATTTTTAAAGTTGGATTAAGTTAAATGGCCTCATTTTACCTTATATTTTATTTTTTTTACTTTTATTATTATTTAAAACAAGAGAAAATTTCAAAAAATGGCTGGGTCAACGCCCTTAATTTTTTTTATGGCATTGACGTGTTTTTTTTTTTAATCTTATCTTTGCCATTTTCATTTCTAGATATTTGGTCCATTTTTGAAAGTTTAGATCTAACATCGGCGATTTCCGTGTTTTCCTTTTTTCATCTTTTTTTTTTCATTTTTTTCTATAATTTATTTATTTATTATTTTTGAAGACAAATTTAATCTTAGTTGATTGTATATATTTATTTAATTTGTACATTTTAAGTAATTTAATTTTTTATTCTAAATAACAAATTTTTAAATTTTGATACTTGCTATTATTTAGAATATAAAAATTAGGTTAATTAAATAAAAATTACTTATAGTCTTCAATAATTATTTTTTCATAATTATTTAAAATTTAAAACTTAAACTAATTAAAGTAAAAGTTATCCACAATATTCAATAATTATTTTTTCAATAAAAATATCAAAAAAATTATTATTTTTATTATTGGTACTAATAAAAGTAAAAATTATATTTATTGTCTTAATTTTATTATTAATTATGAAAAACTGAAAAAACAACAAACAATAATAAAAATCAACACAAATAAACAAAAATTAAACTTTTTGTTGTTGCTTTTTTGTTTATGTTTGTTGGATGCTGTTTCTTTTTGTTATTTTTCTCTTTTTTTTTTTATTGTTGCAAACAGAAAATGGTAAATTTTTTCTTATTTTTTTTTTGTTTCTTGTTGTTTCTTTTTATTTATGTTTATTGCATGTTGTTTCTTTTCTCAGTTTTTACGTTGTTGCAGATAGAGAAGGGTAAAATTTCTTTTGTTCTTGTTGTTTCTTTTTTTTTTATTTCTTTTTATTTCTTTTTTCTCATTTAATTTGTACATTTTAACAGCTTGTTTGGGGAGGAAGAAAAAGAGGGAGGATGGAAAATAGATAGGGAAAATGAGGAAGGAAAGTGACTTTTTTGTGTTTGGAATGAGAGGGGAAAATAAAGGAAGGAAGGAAGGAAAGTGATGTTTATTTTCCTTCCAATCTTGTTGCCCCAAATTGGGGAGAAAATGAGAAAAAAGAAAGTAAAAATTCTACTATATAACTGATTTTACATTTTTACCCTTTTTTAGTCCACACCATATACACTTGTTTTTTTTTTAATTTTATACAGGGATATAATAGTAAATATATCTCATACTTATTTTTCTCCCTCATGTTATTTTCCTTTCATTACAAACACAAGAGAGGAAAATCAAAAGAGGAAAATAATGATATTTTTCTTCACATTTTCCACTCCATTTTAATTACCCATAGTATTCAATAATTATTTTTTCAATAAAAATATCCAATAAATTATGAAATATATCAAATAAATTATTATTTTTATTATTGATACTAATAAAAGTAAAAATTATATTTATTGTCTTAATTTTATTATTAATGATGAAAAACTGAAAAAATAACAAACAACAATAAAAATCAACAGAAATAAACAAAAATAAACAAAAAATCAAACTTTTTGTTGTTGTTGCTTTTTTGTTTCTTTTTGTTTATGTTTATTGCATGTTGTTTCTGTTTGTTGCATGTTGTTTTTTTTGTTGCTTTTCTCATTTTTTATATTGTTGCAGATAGAGAATGGTAAATTCTCTCTTGTTTCTTTTTGTTTATTGTTGTTTCTTTTTGTTTATGTTTGTTACATAGCATGATGTTTCTTTTTGTTTATTTTTGTTATTTTTCTCATTTTTTATGTTGTTGCAGACAGATAATGGTAAATTTTATGTTGTTTCTTTTTATTTCTTTTTGTTTCTTTTTTCTTATTTAATTTGTACATTTTAAGTGATTTAATTTTTTATTCTAAATAATAATTTTTTTAATTTTGATACTAACTATTATTTAGAATATAAAAATTAGGCTAATTAAACAAAAAATTACCCATAGTCTTCAATAATTATTTTTTTCATAATTATTTAGAATTTAAAAATTAAACCAATTAAAGTAAAAATTACTCATAGTATTCAATAATTATTTTTTCAATAAAAATATCAAATAAATTATGAAATATATCAAATAAATTATTATTATTATTATTGATACTAATAAAAGTAAAAATTATATTTTTTTCTTAATTTTATTATTAATGATGAAAAACTAAAAAAGCAACAAAAATCAACACAAATAAATAAAAATTAAACTTTTTGTTGTTGTTGCTTTTTTGTTTCTTTTTGTTTCTGTTTGTTGCATACTATTTCTTTTTGTTGCTTTTCTCATTTTTTATATTGTTGTAGACAGCGAACGGTAAATTTTCTCTTATTTTTCTTGTTTCTTTTTTCTCATTTAATTTTTACATTTTAAGTAATTAATTTTTTATTCTAAATAACAATTTTTTTAATTTTGATACTTACTATTATTTAGAATATAAAAATTAGGCTAATTAAACAAAAAATTACCCATAGTCTTCAATAATTATTTTTTTTATAATTATTTAGAATTTAGAAATTAAACTAATTAAAGTAAAAATTACCCATGGTGTTCAATAATCAAATATGTGAATTTCTTACAATAAGAATGAAATATGTGAGCAATATTTGTACCATAAAGAGGATTCTAGCAAAGGAAAAATCTCATCACCTTTTAAAAAAAATGGAGAAGAATCCTCTCCTATAAATATATACACACAAGAGTTAATTTAAGAAAATAATTAATACACAAAAGAAAGAGCCGTTAACCAGCAAAAGAAAAAAAAGGAGTGCAGAAAATAATGAAGGAGTGTAGGAACGAAGGGAAGAAGAAGTGTAGGAAATGAAGAAGAAGTACAGGAAACAAAGTGTAGAAAACAAGAAAGTGCATGAACGTGCAGGAAATGAAGAAGAAGTACAGAAAATAAAGTGCAAGAAGTAAGGAAGGAGTGCATACGTTAAGCAATATGTAACAAAACTGAGAAAAATATTGAGCAAAAAATAAAAAAAAATATTGAGAAAAAAATAAAATATTAAAGAGTATTTTAAAAATAGAAAAAATATTGAAAAAAAATACTGAGCAAAAAAAATATTGATAAAAAATAGTATCTTAAAAATAGAAAAAAAAGTTTAGTAAAAAAATGTTGAGAAAAAAAATAAAGAAAGTAAAAAAAAAAAATTTGATTCAAAAAAATAAAAGGATCAAACAGCACAGTAACTAGAAGAGCCATTGTCTAGATTTAAAAAAAAAAAATTCCTTAAAACTATTTTTGAAAATATTTTTGGTCAATGTGGCTTCGGATATTATTTTTGGTTTTCTAGCTATTTATGAAAAAATCCCTTAAAATAATTCATAATAAAAATGTATTATTTTTTATTGATTAAACTAAACTTGAAAAAAGAATATTATTTTAAGTTCTTATTTTAATTCATTGAACAAAATTTGAAAATAATTATTTTATTTTTTTTATCATAATAATTAAATTTGTAATTTTTTTAATTAAAATCTCCTATCACATGAGATCATTAATACCAATAGCGATGCCACATATAGAAAACTAATAATAATGATCATTAGATCATTATATATTTCCATAGCACTGGTGGCAAGATTCTTTCATATTAAAATTTAGAAGTTAATATATTTTGATAAAAAATTTCAATCACCCTTTATATTTTGATATATGACATATAATTTTAAATATTAAAAAATTAAAAACTTTTAAATAAGATTTTTTTTTCAAATTTTTCTCTATTTTAAAATATTTTTATATTTCAAATCATTCGGAAGGTGGTAAATGACCCGATTGAGTAATATTATATTTGTTTTTGTGTTAAAAAATATGAGGGACCTAATTGAACATTGGACTAAATATTAATGGGTAAATTAGACCTTTTCTCAAAAAATTAAGGATACAGGAGGGTCAAAATATATGTACAATGATGACGCTGGCAGCCCATGTGTAAATATATAATGCTAGTCATACGCATGCGCAAAGCTGCCTCCAAAAGGCTAACCACCCGATTATATCCCCCAAAGGCTATATGTACAACCAAGCGCTATCCCATAGACAGTTGCTAAGTAATATTGCTGATATATATATATATATATATGATAAGACACCAGTTATCATGGTGCAATGTAAAGGATACATATCACGAGTGTATGGACTTGTTTATAAATCAAACATTCACATTTATCAAAATGCTGATAAATCATAATAGTTGCATCTTTAGCTTATACTAGATTCAATATACTGCTGAAATATAATCATTGTAATAAATTATAATAACAAACATATGCTGACTTTAAATTCCTTTAGCTATATCAGTAACAAATATATTGCTATATATTCCTAGTTTCTATTACATAACTAAATAAGGTATAAAACAATAATAATAACTTAATATTTGATAGAAAACTATTTGTAAGGAAACATCATTTAAATCATAGCAAAACATTTTATATCCTTCAACATTTTTGTACATATATTGTCAAAAACTAAAGTTATAGGTTTAATCACTCACCTGAGCTTACTGAACCAAAATCTAGTTAGCTAGCCCTGACCTAGGCCCTACAGCTGCGACTGACACTGTTTCTAAAATTTAAGAAATAAAATTATAAATGAGCTTTCTATCTAAATTCTACTCAACCTAGTTAATATAAGGTAGGTTGGTATGATTTATAGTCCTAAAAATGGTTCGAAAATGCTTCTGAAAAGGTCTAGAGGCATTAGATAGCCACTAAGGTGCCTCCTTAGTGCATTGAGGCGCCGCCTTAGTATACTAAGGCACCTCCTCAGCACTGAGGTGCCACCTCAGCTCATTGAGGTGCCTCCTCAGCTCACTAAGGGGCTTCCTCAGTGCTCAGGCACCTCCTCAGCGCATTGAGGTGCCTCCTCAGCGTTGAGGTGTCGCCTGATCACTATGTAGACGAACTGTAGCAACCAAAAACCTCCATTTTTACATATTTTGATAATAATTCACCACCAACACCACATTCTAAAGAGAATACACTTACAGAGGGTTTATTCTAGCCTAATTAAAAGTTCTAAACTAATCAAAACAATCACAACATGAATTTCTAACAATAAAAAACTTGGAATTAAAACAAATGAATTTTACTTACATCAAAGATTGATTGAATCTAACATAAACTTAAATTTGCAAGTGAAAAGCTTAGAAAAATTGAAATGGATAGGTGAAAGCTTGAGGGAAAAAAATATGAATGTTGTTTTGCTAAAAAAATTATATAGAGAAGAAAGAAGAAAGAAGAAAGAAAGAAAAAGAAAAGTTGGGTAAGAGGAGATGCAACAGTGCTTTTTTTTTTCAAAACAAAATAATCAATTAGTTCTTAAAGTATTCCCCAATAATCTAATAGGTCCCCAAAACTCATTCTGTAATCTTATTAATTATTATAGGTTAATTAACCCTTGGAGTGGGATATTACAATTCTATCCTTCTTAAGAAATTTTTTCCTTAAAATTTACATACCTACGAAGAAAATAAATGAGGATATTGAATCTGCATATCTTCTTCTCTCTCCTATGTTACTTCCTCCTTAAAATGATTACTCTATAATACCTTAACCGATAAAATCACTTTATTCTTCAAAACCTTCTCTTTTCTAACTAAGATCCCCATGGGCTCTTCTTCGTAAGTTAAATTTTCTCTTAATTCTATTGTCTGCTGTTGCAAAATGTAGGAGGGATTACTTCTATATCTTCTCAACATGGATATATGAAAGACATCATACACCTGAGATAAATCTAGAGGCAAAGCTAACCGATACGCTACCGGTACAATTCTTTCAATCACTTTATACAGTCCAATGAAACGAGGAATTAATTTTCCATGCTTACTAAATCGAATTATACCCTTCCACGAAGATATCTTTAGAATTACCTTGTCACCTTCATTAAACGCAACGTCTTTTCTTTTCAAGTCAACATAACTCTTCTGTCTGTCTTGAGCTGCCTTTAATCTATTGTGAATTAATTCAATTTTATCTGTGGTTAACTGCATAATTTTTAGTCCCACAAGTTTTCTTTCCCCTGCCTCATTCCAACATATAGGAGTTCTGCATTTCCTTCCGTATAATGCTTCATAAGGTGACATGCCAAGGCTTGCATGATGACTGTTGTTATATGAAAAATCCATTAATGGGAAGTTCTTATCCCAACTTCCCTTAAATTCCATCACACATGCCCTTAGCATATCCTCTAAAGTTTGAATAGTTCTTTCTAATTGACTATCGGTTTATAGGTGAAAAGAAGTACTAAACTTCAATTTTGTACCCATAGCCTGATGTAAACTAGGCTAAAATCTAGATGTAAATCTGAGATCTCTATCCGATACAATGGATATTAGTGCAACATAAAGTCTTACGATCTTATTCACATAAAGTGGAGCCAACTTATTTAAGAAAAAATCTACTTTGACCGGTAAAAAGTGAGCTGATTTAGTTAGTCGGTATTATAACCCATATTGCATCATGTCCTTACTGCATATGAGGTAATCCTACTACAAAATCTATAGTAATATACTCCAATTTCCACTCTGGAATATTAAGTGGTTGTAAAAGACTTGATGGACGTTGATGTTCAACTTTCATTTGTTGATAAACTAAACATCTTGCTACATAGTCTGCTAGTCTCTTTTCATACCCTACTACTAATAGTTTTCCTTAAGTGTATGATATATTTTTGTACTACTCGGATGCATTGAGTACACAAAATAATGTGCCTTTTCTAATATCTCCCGCTTCAATTCTTCAACATTTAGAACACAAAGTCTTTCTCCAAACATTAAAGTTCCATCCTCTCTAAAAGAAAAATCAGTTTATGACCCACTTTCTACCTCATCAATAACTTTACATAAATGAGCATCCTGAGTTTGAGCTTTTTTAACTCTTTCTACCAGAAAGGGTTTAACCTTGAGAGTTGCCAAATATGTTCCTTTACTATTCAGTTTCATATCCACATTCATAGCTTGAAGTTCTATAAATAAGGGAAGCTGTATTGACTTGATATGAGTTAAGTTACTATAGGAATTCTGACTAAGAGTATTTGCCATAACATTTGCCTTGCTAGGATGATATTCTATTGTACAGTCATAGTCCTTTTAATAACTCAATCCATCATCTTTGCCTTAAATTCAACTCTTTTTGACTAAGAAAGTATTTAAGAGACATGTGATCGGTAAATATTCGACACGTCTCTCCATATAGATAATGCCTCTAAGTTTTAAGAGAAAACATTATAGCTGCTAATTCCAAATTATAAGTAAGATAGTTTGACTCATGTGGCCTTAGTTGTCTGGAAGCATATGTTATAACCTTTCCATGCCGAACATAACCTAATCCTTTTTTGGAAGCATCACTATACACCATAAATTCACCATCACTAATAGGAAGAGTTAACACTGGTGTAGAAGTTAAACACGCCTTAAGTTTCTCAAAACTCCCTTAACATTCTTCTGTCCATACAAACTTTACATTTTTCCTTAACAATTTAATTAATGGAGCTGATATAATTGAGAAATCTTGAATAAATCGGCAATAATAACCAACTAAACCCAAGAAACTCCTCACCTCTGTGGTATTAGTTGGTTGTTCCCATTTAACTACTACCTCAACGTTCTTAGGGTCTACATAAATGCCTTCTACCGATATGACATGCCTTGAGAAAATAATGTGATCCAGTCATAACTCACATTTACTCAATTTGGTGAATAGTTGCTCACTTCTCAAAGTTTGTAATACTGTTCTTCAATATTCTTCATGTTCCTCTTTACTTCGAGAATATACCAGCATATCGTCTAT
>CATIWO010206233.1:0-12944 GCA_949673435.1 Macaranga tanarius
CTCAATTTAATACCCTAAAAATCCATCTCTATTTAATCTCATCATAATACACAATAATCTATCACTTAATTATCCTTTCAAAATAAATGACAATTAACTCCAATTGATATTCGTTTAATATAATTAAATAAATATCTCTTAATTATCATTAATCTAAAAATAGATCCGGTTCTGGGACCCGGATGTTACATTGACTGTTTCCAAAGACATTAATTTCACAGATTCTCAAACTATAGATGTTGTTTAGTTAAATACTAATCAGGTTAATCTCTCTTCATTTCTTTTCTAACTGATACTATACTTTAAGATTTTACCAATTTAATTTAATATCTTTTTTTTTGGGTTCAGTTTTACAAATGGTGTACGGATCTTGAAACAGTAGTGAAAAAAGTGTTAAGGTTTTTCTTTTTTTTTTTCACTTGTAAGTTATACTATTTGTAATCTCTATGGAATTATGTTTTTCATATATGAATGCCATATGGTGTAATTATGTAATCTATTCTTTAGGTGGATGAAATACTGCATTTATTTAATGACTTACAATTGCAACACCAAGTAGTAGTTACAACCTGTGATAGATTGGTTTGGTTTCTCTCTTCTCTCTATTCGATTTCTTGATAATTTATAATTTTAAATTAGTTGATTTAGGTATCTTATTTCTGTTTTCATTTACAGATAGTAGAAAAGCAGAGATTCATCGAGTTTACAGATGCACTTCATAGTAATCTCCACTACTTTGATGAATTAAAGAATGTAAGGTTTGAAAGCCAATTTTGTATTAGTTGAAGCGTTGTGTAAATATACCAAGGACCAATTCTTTGCCCAATACTGCAGCATTTTCTTCAAGATGTTCATATTCTTGCTTCAGTTTTAAAAGCTCATAATATTGATAGATGAAGATGTTGTAAAAGAATATAAAACCTGATAGTCTCTAAATTGAGTATTAATGTATCTGTCTATTTCTACTCTGGTACAAAAACTGCACCCAGGATGCCACGTTTGTTAGAATAAATGGTTCTTGCAAAATAAGCTAAACTAATAAAAGAATTCCAGAAACAGGCGACACAAATGGACATGATGGTAACTTTTTTTTTTTGCTCTTTCTATAACATTTTGCATTCCCTCAGCATCTTCCCAATGTACTCTTACATATGTGCTTTAATGCATTTCTTGAAATCAAAAGGTTTGTTTTATTTTATTGAGTCCTACCAACATAAGATTACCATTGTCATTTATGAATGCTTCAATGGATTTGATGTATTGCATACTAGACTGCTAAGTCTATTCAATTATATTAGGATATATAATATCCTATTTTGGTTTTTCTAACATTGAGATGGTGTTGGAGGCAATCGATGAAACTTTAGACAACGATGAGGTTATGGAGGAAACAGAGGAACTTACTAACCAGGTGAAGCATTGTTAACCGCATATTTTTGTTCAGTTTTATTGTGCTGGTCCTATTGTATCTCTAGTTCAGATGAATTAATTGCAGGTGGTTGATGAGATTGGGTCGACATTGCATTTCAGGTAATTTTATTAGGAATTTGACTATCGTACATGATTTCCGTTCTTTTGATTTCCATAATATAGAATTACATAATTCTTATTTTATATCTTAAGAGTTGTCTTGAGCAGGCCAAATTGCATCAAAGAATGCTTTTAGTGCTGTTAAAAGGTACCTACCTCTTTAATTTGAAGGTCCATTAAATAAAGTTTGTTGGGTGAAAACATAGTTGGAAAGTGTTAATATTCACAAATAAGCTATAGCAATATTCAAACCCTACACTTTAAATTACTTTTTAGAAACAGTTGTCACTAAACTTTTTCTTTATTTATTATTTAATAATTTTTGAAAAAAAAATGCCTTACATCCTTTAAAACACTAATTTGCAAAAGCAACTGAGATATTCATTATATTTTAAAAGTTTTTTTATTAAATCTAAAATGTATATATTTTATTAATAGAAATTATTTATTCATTTTCTAAAAATTTATTAATATAATTTTTTTTAATAGTAGTTAATAAACTAAATTTATCAAGTATAAGGTATATATTAATAAATTACAAGAAGCCATATGTGTGTGTGAGTGTTTTGTGCGTGTTATAATAATAAGTTGTTTGCGCCTTGATTTTGTCTTGCTGAATTTATTAATATCATAGGTATACAATATGCTTTTAATAATTAGGCATTTCAATTATTTCACGACTATTGGTTATAAGCATGGCTTTTATTGTTAGATATCTGTTGATGTGATAATTTGGCTAGGTCTTCTTGGAAGTATTGCCCCTTGTGTGTTGTATTGTCACAATGCTGAGAGACTCGAATCTACTCCTGAGACATTTGCTAATCACTTCTTGCCTTACATGTGGTTTTTACTTCATTGGTAATTTATTATTTGGTTGGCACTACTGTAGCACCCTCCAGGTACCACATACAAGTGTCCATACATTACATCAAACACGTGGCATATGAAAAATTTCTGAATAAAAGATAGATATATATAAATAAAAACTCTGGTTTAATATATTGAAAATATTTTATCCAAGTATTATATAATGTTAAAATATACATGTAAACTTGATTACAAAATGAACCAAATTCTATGATAATGAGGATGGAAATGTTGACACTAAGCCTGCCTTTTGACCCACCTGAGCTCACAAGAAGCACTCCTCAAGCTTCTATCAACAAGTCTCAACTAGGCTATCTATCAAGCCTGAAAACTACAATTGCAAAGGAATGAGCTTGCGACTTAATAAGCAATTATTAAGATAAGCGTACATATAGTTCTTCTCAAGAACTAATTAAAGAGAAAATATAATAAAACAACTAAAAGTGAACTACACGGCCGTGTATCAATCCGTATAGTCTACTGATTCAAAACCTCCGTCGGGACACGGCATCTTAAAAAGATAATAGTAAAGAGATGATAGAATATGATTGCCAATATTATAAACACATTCTTAGAATCATAACATAGGTTTTTGAACCTCTACCAAGTCTATAAATAATCACTATATAGTCCCATAACTAATAGCACTGCATAAAGTGCGTACGGAAGTCCAAGTGAAAAAGAAGCAAGTGAGCAATAAAATGTCAAGCTCAATTAAAGAATTTTAATGATAGATTCAACTCTAACTCAAAACATGAAAGTTGTAGAAGACTCTTTAAAGTTTATGTAGCATCAAACTATGTCTCATTTGGAGCTCTGTAGCTCAAGTTATGGTCAAAATATAAAAATAATAGTGCATAGAAGGAGGGCTGACTCGTCACGACTCGGCACATTGTGCCGAGTCGGCACTCCAAGTCATAGGTATGACTCGACATAAGCACCAGGAGACTTAACCTGATTCGACTCTTCGGACCACGTCTCACTCTTTTGGCTATAACTCCTTCTACAGAATTCGGATTCAAGTGATTTAAGAGGATATGGAAAGCTATTTCAGAGGGACTTAATTTAATGGATTGGCAAAAATGCCCTTAACTCTTCATTAAAGCATAAAAATCCTTTCTGCACTTTAATATAACTCAATTCAAGTCACAACAAGAGTTCTAAGCATTTAAAACATCATTGTTGGTGTCTCATATACATCAATTCACACTATTCAACAATTCACATTTCTCAAATCATCAATCTCACATTAAAGCCACATTCAACACAATTTATATGAACACAATACAATAATGCATGTTTATGCAAGTTAGTATCCGACTGGAGCTCTCAACACACGTCACACACGTTTCAAATAAATCTCACTTTTTCTTTTCTTTCATATTTTTACTTTTATTTATATATCCGTGGCCATTCCTGAGACTCTCTGCCCAGCTCTGTCTCAGATCTCATACGTGCGTACATATAAATATATGATATGAATGGCCATATCTGAGACTCTCTGCCCAGCTCAGTCTCAGGCCGTGGAGCTCAATCTCCACACACACATAGTTTACGCATATTCCTCACATCATGCCATATGCATATGTTTCATTATAATGCATGTTTAAATCTTACCATCTCAAGTGGCTTTCACATTTCAACATCTTTTTCATTTTCTCATTGTGAATCACAAATCACCTTTCTCACAACAATACATGTATATTATACCACTCCAAGTGGCTTGCACCTCACAAGTGCCAATATTCATAATATATCACAACATATTCTCGATCAATCAATTCATATTCTCATCACTAATATATATACATATTTTCATCATGCTTTCTCACAACAATAAATTCATATGTACATATATATATTTTTTATGCCTTCTCACAATAACATATTCATATATATATATATATATATATTCATCATGCTCAACAATCTTGCCACTTAAATGGCATATACAAATTAATATAGTTAAGTAAGTTACTTGAAAACTACTACATGTAAGTCTTCAATTAATAATTACTTACCTCAAGCCTTCAACTCCTTCCAAAATAAAGCTCCTCTAGTGATTAGGATCTCCAACATCCTTATCAAAGCCTACACACAATCCATACATCAATTCACAAAACAAAAATGCCACTTGCACTCAACTCAACAAAATGCCACTGAATGCAACTCTATATGCAAGGTTCACCACATCAAAATAATTCACACACACATCCAATAATCATGAAAATATTACTGAAGCTAGACTGTGAGTCTACTTTAAATTCTAACTAGAATTACTTGATTTGGATATGTGTGAAATTAATTATGAATTTTTGATGCAACTCGGGTAAAACAGGCAAAACATAGTGACAAAATGAGCACGAAAATATTCAGCTGTTACAGTCACCCTTAATGACAGAATTATTAGCTATGGATTAAAACACAAGAATTGTAGAGGACACTCTGAAGTTCACATAGCATCTGACTTAACTCAATTTGGAGTTCTAAAACTCTAGATATCATCATTTAACTAACACATAAGAAAATTCACAATCCAGCCTATATCCTATTGTTGGTCTATTTAATACATAAAGTTCATGATGCTCTTAAGAATCATAAACACTTCCTAAAATTATTAAATTTATACAAACCTAACATATATGAGTCTACTTTCAATAACAACTAAATTCACCTAATTATCCCATATAGAGAATTAATTATGGTAATTTAAGCAGGAATAGGTCACATAGCATGATAGAGAAAGCAATAAAATGTCTGATCCATTTTGACCAAATTCACAGCTGATTTGGCTCAAACACAAAACTTGAGAGTTAAAGAGGAATCTCTTAAGTTTCTCCAGATTCAAAAAAAACTAAATTTAGAGCTCTATAGCTCGAGTTATAGCCAAAAAACAGAGGTTGAAATTTTAATAAAAATAAAGCACGAATTTAACCTACACAAACTCAATCACAGCTCAATCAAAAATATAAATTACTTACCAAGAGATGTTCTTGCACCTAGAAAGTTGTTAATTATAGCCTGAACTCCCAATTTCCATAGCCAATCCACTCTCTCTCTCTCTCCCCAAATCCTTAGTTCTTTGAAGACAAATTTGGGTGTAACTTTCCTCTTCTCACACACACTCCCTCATGCAAATAAATACAAGTCACATTGGAGAAGGAAAAGATCAGACCAAAATTTATGATACTTATAACTAAATATCCACTTTGCTCCTTAATGAGTTATCACTCCTCCCATCTAGGCCTTGAACTTCTAATTGCTACACTCTAGTCCTTATTTTCTTACAATTTAGTTCTAAACAACACCCAATTTCCAATCTAACAACATCTTACCATCACTACATACCTCCCTTAACTTCTTAATAAAATGAGTATATTACACATTAACTGTAACTTTCTATTGTGACAATCTACTCTAAACTTTCTTTTGAATTTGGTCATTCTCTACAATTCAATGGACAACTTAAACTTAAATAACCATTATGCATAAAATACAATTATACATTATATACACGTGTGCTAAAGGGTGAGTGTTATATTTCTCCCCCCTTAAGAAAATTTTGTCTCCGAAATTAGCTACTCATCACCTTCCTAGAACAAATATGGTTATTTCTATTTCATTAGCTCTTCTACTTTCCATGTTCCTTTTTTAGGTGTACAATAACTTCACTTTACCTTTACTATTGAAATCCCTTTATTCCTCAATCGCTTTACCTTATAATCTATACTGTTTCAATATAAACACGTGGAATACATCATTAATAAACAACAATTCCTTGGCAAATCCAACATATATGCCAATGGTCCACCTTCTATACAATTCCATAATGTCCACATATTTCATACTCAATTTTTCTTACCTTTCAAATCTTAAAATTCCTTATTTAGCATGCTTAAAGCTATACAAACTTTCCCACACTCAAATGAGACTCAAACTAACTTAGAGACATTCTAAAAATATACTTAATATTATCAATTAAATTCGTTCACCATGTAAGCTCAAAATATATCTCTCCCCACATCATCAATAGTCATATAATCACCCTTTATAATACATTTAGTATTTCCAATCAACTTATTTATAGAGGATTATATATATATAGCCAAATATGTGCATTGCATCTCATCGACTCTAACACCCTCAATATTAATTCCATACTAGAATAGTATAAATATACTCAATCAGCAATTGAGTATACATCACATAAATTCCAAATCCCAATGCTATAATCAATAATTGCATTCCTCTCAACAATAAGGATAACATCTCGCAATAATTCACATGAATGCAATAGTTCACACTTTCATATCTCAATCTTCTTCCACATGCAATAACATATACCGAACATACATCCACAACATAATATATCTCATATGTATGCATATTTTAACATGGTTCTCACAAAGAATAAGACCAAGCCCATGTCATATTCACTTCGCATATTACACAAACATAACTCTCATTGCATCCACTAAACAATATTAACATTCCATGAACAACATTAATCATCTCTTATATCTCATAAATAGTTAAAATCATTCCATCACATTTGCAGTTCATTGGAATATTCAAAATCCTCCAATTTCTTATAATTCGTCCAAAAATAAAACCAATATAATTTCAAACTCAATGAAATTTTCAAGCAGTTAAAATAATTTCAAAATTAGATTGCATAATTAAGCATAGAGTAATAACCCATTAAACTAGTTAACATGAAACTGTAGTTGTTTTAAAGCTTCAATCTTAAACCAAGAATTTAATTCATAATAAAGCTATTTTAAAAAAAATGTAGCAATATCAATTCAGATTTATAAACCAACATTCATAAACTTTACTCATTGCAGATATATATAAATAAAATGTAGAGTTTAAAGGGCTTGAATCTCCGCTCACAAATTCATACTATATTTATTTTTTAAAACAAAATAAAATGTTTTTTCCTTCCAAAATTTCCAACATCTCAGTTCCAAATCTATCTTTTAAAATACTATTGCATTACTCAATTAATTAAGCAACCGTTTATTCCTCAATCCATATGGAAAGAAATCATAATTGAAATCACATAAACATGCATAATTTTCATTTAACTACCATCAACATGTAATCACACATCAATATCTAAATAACTTTTTACTCATCTTTAATCACAGATTTTATAATTACATCTGAAATCCAATTAGCATATACAATCTCTCTCTTTTAATCATTGACTCTATCTTTTCCTGTCTCCAAATATCCATACCTACCTTCTTTATATACCAATCTACAATGATACTATAGTTTCATACCTAATCAATTTCTGAAATAATATTATACTTCTTTCCAATTCAATAACTATTGCAGTCTGTATATTAGTCATATTGTTCTACTATCTTAAAATAAAATCTCATCACTAAATTTACTATCACCACATTCCAGTAGGCATTAAAATACATATATCATGTTCTTAATAATGCAAATGTACCATATTTACGTAATGCATACTCATATAAATGATTATCAAGTCCAATTTGTTTTGCAACACCAATTCATTTTTCCTTACTCTCTTAGCTTCCACTTAGTTTACTACTGATTTGGAATATTTCCTTTCTTGTACCGCTTTATTTAATTAGCTAAGATCTTTCAACAGTTCCTCTTCAATAAACAATCTCTAAAGAAATGCCTCGTTTACTATACTAGTAACAGACATCAAGTCTAAGACTTGAATAATTTTCGAATAAATTCTATCACAAGCACTGCTCATAAATTCATTAGTGCCTTTTTGACTTTTAAGTCTTTTATGTACTCTGTTATATATTTTCCCTATTCCACAATCACTAGTTCATTATCATATTCATAATGCATACATTAACCTCACATAGTATTTAATTAGTATTCTATATGTATTATACCCATATCCTCATCAACATTTCATATCACAACCTATTAATCATAACTCATCTCTTGCACACAAGCCTTTATCATCAGAACCTAATGATAAAAGTACAATTTATAAGGAATCTATTGAAAAGTTGGCAGAACCTTCCCTATAATATAGACATCTCCCTACTAAAGTAGGGCTAATCCTGCAATAAAAATAACTATACTTCTATAAAGAACCTCCATTGGGCTCGGTTATCCACCATACTATAATTACATATGATTGAGCATCACCAATATACTATTATTAGAAATACATAAGTATTGCCAAAATCACAATGCATTCACATTACTCTTCATATCACATATTTTGCTTAAACAATAACACTGCATAACTAATTCTCCTTTCATCAATACTTATTAATTCAATCTAAAATTCTTTCCGCACTCTATAATCATCATTTGCTATAGTGGAATCACTAAGACTGTAAAAACCCTTAATATTCTCTCATTTTTTATAATTCTCAGCAATAGTGCTATCTACTTAGACTCATTCTTCTCATCTCTAAAACAGTTCACTAATATATAAGAATATACATCTTATGAAGGAATTGTACATAGAATTTCAAGTTCATAAAGAGCATGCACAGGTGTTACCAATGAACTCACTTAAACGACTCTTTGGGGTCAAAGCAAGGCATTTAGTGTTCATCCATCCTAAGATATGCAACGCACATCAGCTACATGTTTTCTCAACTTATGCATGATATGTCATGTATGCATCATGCTTAATCATCCCGAGGAAGTCTAATCCCTGCTCTGATACCACTTAATGTAGCACCCTCTAAGTACCACATACAAGTGTCCATACATTATAACAAACACGTGGCATATGAAAAATTTCTGAATAAAAGATAGATATACATAAATAAAAACTCTAGTTTAATATATTGAAAATACTTTATACAAGTATTACATAATGTTAAAATATACATGTAAACTTGATTATAAAATTAACCAAATGCTATGATGATGAGGATGGAGATGTCGACACCAAGCCTGCCTTTTGACCCACCTGAGCTTACAAGAAGCACTCCCCAAACTTTTATCAACAAACCTCAACTAGGCTATCTATCAAGCCTGAAAATCACAATTGCAAAGGAATGAGCTTGCGACTCAATAAGCAATTATTAAGATAAGCGTACATATAGTTCTTCTCAAGAACTAATTAAACATAAAATATAATAAAACAACTAAAAGTGAACTATATGGTCTTGTATCAACCCGTATAGTCTACTAGTTCAAAACTTCCATCGGGACACGACGTTATGAAAAGATTCAATAGCAAAGAGATGATAGAATATGATTACCAATATTATAAACACATTCTAAGAATCATAACATAGGCTTTTAAACCTCTACCAAATCTACAAACAATCACCATATAGTCCTATAACCAATAGCACTGCATAAAATGCGTACAGGAGTCCAAGTAAAGAAAGAGCAAGTGAGCAATAAAATGTCAAGCTCAATTAGAGAATTTTAACAATACATTCAATTCCAACTCAAAACATGAAAGTTGTAGAAGACTCTTTAAAGTTTTTGTAGCATCAAACCACGCCTCATTTGGAGCTTTGTAGCTTAAGTTATTATCAAAATACGAAAATAACAGTGCGCAGAAGGAGGGCTGACTCGTCACGACTCTGTACACTGTGCCGAGTCGGCACCCCGAGTCACAGGTATGACTCGGCACACTCATGTCGAGTCAGACAAGTGATAGGAGACTCAACCTGACTCGACTTTTCAGACCATATCGTACTCTTTCGACCATAACTCCCTTTACAGAACTCGGATTCAAGTGATTCAAGAGGATATGGAAAGCTATTTCAGAGGGCTATAATTTTATGAAGACATCTGAACTTAATTAATTTTTATAGATTGACAAAAATGCCCTTGACTCTTCATCAAAGCATAACAATCCTTTCCACACTTGAATATAACTCAATTCAAGTCACAACAAGAGTTCTAAGAATTTAACACATCATTGTTGGTGTCTCATATACACCAATTCATACTATTCAACAATTCACATTTCTCAAATCATCAATCTCATATTAAAGCCACATTCAACACAATTTATATGAACACAATACAACAATGCATGTTTATGCAAGTTAGTATCCGGTCAGAGCTCTCAACACACGTCACACACTTTTCAAACAAATCTCACTTTTTCTTTTCTTTCATATTTTTACTTTGGGTCAATTATGATCACCCCCCTGAGGTTTGTACCATCACACTAGTCCGTCCCTGCATTTTCATAAGTCAACTATTTCCCCCCTCAGGTTTCATTCCGTAAACTATTGCCCCCTTCAGTGAAAATATTCTGTTAAATTTTGGAATATTCTGATAATTTTTAGAATATTCTGTCAGTATTTTGGAATATTCCTTTAAGAATATTCCAAAAATTAACAGAATATTCCAAAATTTAATGGAATATTTTCACTGAAGGGGGCAATAGTTTACGGAATGAAACCTGAGGGGGGAAATAGTTGACTTATGAAATTGCAGGGACGGACTAGTGTGATGGTACAAACCTCAGGGGGGTGATCGTAAATTACCCTTTTACTTTTATTTATATATCCATGGCCATTCTTGAGACTCTCTGCCCAGCTCAATCTCAGATCTCACACGTGCGTGCTTATAAATATATGATATGAATGGCCATACTTAAGGCTCTCTGCCCAGCTCAGTCTCAGGCCGTGGAGCTCAATGTCCACATACACACATATAGTTTCCGCACATTCCTCACATCATACCATATGCATATGTTTCATCATAATTCATGTTTAAATCTTACCATCTCAAGTGGCTTTCACATTTCAACATCTCTTTTCATTTCCTCATTGTGAATCACAAATCACCTTTCTCACAACAATGCATGTATATTATACGACACCAAGTGTCTTGCACCTCACAAGTGCCAATATTCACAATGTATCACAACACATTCTCAATCATTTAATTCATATTCTCATCACTAATATATATACATATTTTTATCATGCTTTCTCACAACAACAAATTCATAATTGCATAATTGTATTTTAGATATTGAGATGTTCAGATTTTTTAGAAAATTATAGTTAAGTCCTCAAAATGTATTAATATTTTTGTATATATTTCATTTGGTTTAAATATTTAGAATAATAAAAAAAATTTATGATACTTCATTTCTTATTTTTTTTTTATTGACTGGAGTTAAAATTTTTTCATTATACTAATCTTTAAAATATGACACATTAAAGAAAAAAAAAAGTAAATATTTTCGCATAATGTGTTTATACAATTTTAAAACTTAAATTTTAATATATACTTCTAAAATTTTCTTTTAAAATTAATTTTGATGTGCTTCGCATATGTAATTACAAACTCTAAAAAATTAAAGGAACTATGACTTTTTGCTGATGTGTTGACAATGCACTTGAATTATAGTCTCCAAAAATATATTAATATTTTTGTATATATTTCATTTAGTTTAAATATTTAGAATAGTTAAACAAATCATGATATTTACAAAAAAATATATATCTCATTTTTTTTTTTACTTATTCTATTTGTTTGAGTTAAAATTATTCATTATACTCTTCTTTAATATATATAAATTCACTATATAAATTCTATTTATATATGGATAATTTTAATTTTTACCCATAAAAATATATTAAAAATAAATAAAAAATATATATTAAAAGACAATCCGCGCAATGTACAGTTATACGACTAGTATATATTAAATTCTGAGCCTTAAAATTATTAAACCCAAATTTTGACATATGTCCCTTCTTTTTATTAAGCATTCAACTCTAAATGCCTATATGGTGAATTTTAAAAATTCACACTATTTTTCAATTAAAAATATTAAAAAAACATATTATGCATATCTATCTATATATCGTGTTTTCTTCGACTCTTCCTCCTCTTATCATCTTTACGAAGCGGCGCTGCTCCTTCTTTTTTTCTCACCTTTGCTGCTACATTCGTTTTCCTCTTGTCTTGACAAAGGTTCTTCGCTTCCAACCAAACACAACACTTCTCCTCTTTACCACCAATTCTTTCTGTGATCTCCTCTTCATTTGTCACCGTAGAGTTTTTGCCATGTCTCTCAACAATCTAATCAACCTCAATCTCTTTGATACCACATAAAAGTTTATAGCTAAATATGTATGGTATGCTTTTTTTTTTTTTTGCTTTTTTATTCATCAAAATTCCTTATCATAAATTCATCAACTAAGTTTCTTTTCTTCTGCTAATTTTTTTTTTTTTGTTTCTTTCAATTTTTTTACAAGATTAGTGGATCTGATTTGGACTTTGCACTAAATAGAAGGGCAATAATGTGTTTTTATTTTTAGGAAACTGATAGGTATCTCTAACAGAGATACCTATAGTTCCATCTATAGGGAAAAGACAAAATGTATTTTCCCCCAAAATTACCATTATACCCTTATTTAATTAATGATAAAAAATTATATAATAATTAATATATATATATTTTAATTATTTAATTAAATAAATTGACAAAATTTAAAACCTAAAAAAGAACTGGGTGAACCCGTCGTGTTATAATTTACAAACTCATATAATATAATATATTTATTTATTTTATTTTTGTATAATATAAAAAT
>CATIWO010206243.1:0-13530 GCA_949673435.1 Macaranga tanarius
GTATTTGAAGTCTGAAAGTGATGAGTTGATTGGCTATTCAGATAGCGATTGGGCTGGTAGCTCGGATGATATGAAAAGCACTTCTAGTTATGTGTTTTCATTTGGTTCTGGTGTCTTCTCTTGGAACTCCAAGAAGCAGGATATTGTTGCATAATCTTCAGCAGAAGCAGAGTATGTGTGCACTGCTACTGCTGCTAATCAAGCTATTTGGCTAAGGAAAATGTTGAAAGATTTGGGAATGGAGCAATCTAAAGCTACGGTGGTCTTTTGTGATAACAAGTCAGCTATTTCCATAGCTAAAAATCCAGTCCAACATGGAAGAACAAAGAACATTAATGTAAAATTTCATGCCAAAAGGGAAGCTGAAAAGAATGGAGAAGTTAAGCTAGTTCATTGCAGGTCTGAAGAACAAGTTGCTGATATTCTGACCAAGGCATTACCAAAGGCAAAGTTTGAATTCTTAAGGGAAAAACTTGGAGTCTCTAAGCAAAATCTCAAGGAGGAGTGATGGTTGCTGAGATTTTTCCAAGGTACTCTAAAGTGTATGGCTGTAATTTTTTTGCTTGACTTTAGCATATGTGTAATGATGTTTATGTAAGTATGGTTAGTAAATGTGCAATGGTGTTTAAGTAAGTCTTTAGGTAGTGTTGTCTATTCAAAAAGCTGTAATGTTAATGTACAATGGGTAATGACCACTACTGATGTACTTTTTGTTAGTGCTATATAAGCACAATGAAGCTTAAATGAAATATATGAAAATAGATGTATTTTTAAAGAGTGCTCTCTATTCTTTCACCTGGTTATGTTCAAAGAATTAACAACATCTGTAACTGTTGCTTGTGCCTTCAACTTGTCAACTTCACACTTTTAGTCCCGAAAGTTGGTTTTACTAGCCATGGCTCGTCCAAAATTGACAAGTAGAAGTGGCAAGCCATAGCAGGATCTAACAACATCTGCGGCAAGCTTTGGAATCTCTGAATGAGCATATAGAGCAGGTTGTCCCATGCACAATTGAAATAATTCTTGGGCAGTTTCTGGAGGCAAACATTTTACTTCAATGCTTATTGCTCTCATCCTGTGACAAACCTCCTCTGATCGAGTGGTAAAGATGATTTTAGACTCATGATTCAGAGGAACTCTAACTTCTTCTAAGAGGTGATAATGCCATTGCTCTCCGATATCATCTAGCAGCAAAACAAACTTCTCCGATTTTAAGTATTTCCATATGGCCTCGCTGTCGGACTCGTTTTTATTTCCCCATAACTCTTGAGAGATTTCAAATTTCTTTCTGATAGCTTCCTGAACTGCTTTTATAGTTCTTGATCAGATCTATCAAACCAGATTAAAACATAATCTCTAGTATTCCAAATTTTTTTGTAGATCTTCTTCAATAAAGTGCTTTTGCCCACACCAGCTATCCCATACAACCTAATAATTTTCACATTTGGATCTTTAACTAATCTCCATACTTCTCCAACCTTGGACTCCAAACCCACAGTTTCTGGTACAGACATCTCGTTGACTAAATCACCATCTTCTATAAGTTCAGACACTTATTTAAGCTTTTGACCCACCCTCTTGCCAACGTTATTGTAAGAGCAGAAGTGCTTGGGACAGAGCCATCTGAAAGCTTTGTTGCGAATTTCTTCTTCACCTTTATCAATGATCTCATCTGCATCCTTCTGAGAGGCATTTACTCTCGCAAGCCAATCTGTCACATTGTACACCTCTTGCATCTGTGGTTTCCTTTGACTCCTAACCCTTGTCTCCACATGCTCTTGGGACATTTACCAATTTAGGGTAGTTTAAAATTTTAATTCTCAAAATATGGTAATTGTTAAAGAATTTATCAATTATAGGTGAAAAGGGAAAAAATTTTCCAATTTAGGGTGATGTTAGGCGAAGAAATGGTCAGATAAAGAAAATGTTGGTCAGAGTAGCATTTTAGACAAAACGCTACTTAGAGTAGCGTTTTATTTTAAAA
This sequence comes from Macaranga tanarius, assembly GCA_949673435.1. NCBI lineage: Eukaryota > Viridiplantae > Streptophyta > Magnoliopsida > Malpighiales > Euphorbiaceae > Macaranga > Macaranga tanarius. The sequence goes on from CATIWO010206243.1 coordinate 1,985, forward strand.
GGCTAAAAGGGCAAAACGCTACTTGAAGTAGCATTTTGCCTTTGTAAAAAAAAAACATTATTGGCTCTGCACCATGCAGAGCCAATAAAGTAACAAAAAGGGCAAAACGCTACTTGAAGTAGCGTTTTGCCTTTGTAAAAAAAAAAAAATTATTGGCTCTGCACCATGCAGAGCCAATAAAGTAACAAAAAGGGCAAAATGCTACTTGAAGTAGCGTTTTGCCCTTGTAAAAAAAAATATTATTGGCTCTGCACCATGCAGAGCCAATAAAGTAACAAAAAAATTTCAAAAACGCTACTCTAAGTAGCGTTTTGCTTAGGGGCTGTCAGAACAGCAAAACGCTATTCAAAGTAGCGTTTTGGCAGGGAAAAATTTTGTCCCCTTCCCTAAACGCTACTTCAAGTAGCGTTTTTTTTTTCATCTACAGGAAAATACCCTAAAATGGTAAATTATTTTAGGTGTACCATATTTTGAGAAATAAAAATTTAAACTACCCTAAATTGGTAAATGTCCCCATGCTCTTTGAGCTTCATCAATCTGCTCATTTCTTCTTTTGAGGACTTGGTATTGGCTTCAAGATCATCGAAGTAATCTACAGGAGCACAACAAAAACATAAGCAGCCTTTGATAGCGTCCCAGACAGGGGCAATAACTGCCGCCTCTACGCCTGACATGGGTATAAGAGATTTCAGGAAGAAGAAATGTGTGCAAGTAATAATTGACAATGGGAGCTTAGACAAATTGAAATTGATGGCGTAGCTGAAGAAGCAATATGTTAAAAAAAAAAAGAACTGTATGACAAATTACATTTTTGCTCCCATAAAAATAAAAGTCCCCCTACAAAATGGGAGGCCATATTATAATTTTTCAAAAAAATTTTATCGCGTAACGGTGCGAGATCGTCCAATTGACTGTGGGAGCTTAGACAAATTGAAATTGGGATGGCGTTATGGCCACTAGGAGACAAAATTTCTTTTTGTCAAATTACATTTTCGTCCCTCAAGTTTTATAATACATAAAAATTATATAATAATATAAAAACACCTATTTTAATTGGATAATTAATTAAATTAACAAAACCTAAAACCTAAGAGGGGAACGGACGAACCTGTCGTGCCATGATTTAAAGACCCAAATTTTATAATTTATTTATTTATTTATTATTTTTGTAATTGTTATAAAACTATAGGGGTAAAAAAGTAAAATATCACTAGCAACGACACAACAGTGTGTCGCTGCTAGTGACACAAAATATTTCCCTTAAAATTGATATGCTTTTACACGGTAGTGGGGCTGGAGTAGGAATATATTTTAAAAATAAAAAGAAGATTTTTTTTTTTCAAATAAAAAGATCATATTACCTAAGTATTGTGGACTACAGGGAGCAGTTTTTTACTTTTTAAATCAACGACGATGATAAAATACAAATTTCGCATCTCATAATATTCTTAGAGAGAAATTACACTACTTCTTTATTGGCAAAAAAAAAAAACTTTTAAAAATCTTGATTTTTTTAAAAATAAAAAAGACTTTTAAAAGTTTTTTTTAAATAAAATAGAGAGAAATTACACTACTCCACTAGTGGCATAAAGAAAGCTTTTAAAAGTTTGAAAGAAAACTTTTAAAAGTAAAGTTGAGCTTATTTAACATTGAGTTTGATTTAGATGCCCATATACACTTCTTATAAGCCAATTAAGTTTTTATATATTTCCAATGTAGGATATTTCCAGCTTATAATATAAAAAATCTGATACAATTTAAAGGATAGGATTAAATAGAAAATATTAGTATAATTGAGGATAAATGAGACTATTATCCCTATATTATAATATTTACTAAGAACAAAACCTTTTACTATTATTCACTTATGATGATACACTAAATTCTCTCTCTTATTACTACCATCACCAGAAACCCTATCATCATCAAATAAACGAGATATATAATTATATCATAATCATTCCAGATATATAATTATATCATAATCATTTTTCTTTTTGCAATTGAACATTGGAGCTCACTTTCCAGCTCCATAAACCTTATTTACTACATTCTGCATGTTGATCATAACTCAAGTCTAAAATGCCAATTTAAACAAATTCAATACCAATAGTAGATAAAAGGGCACAGGAATAAAACTAAGGTGTAAGCACCTTGGTAGAGGCACCTCTCATAAGTCAGATAACCCTCCAAATTATGCAAATTTATATCATTAACGGATCTGCCATTGCCCAAAAAATAAACTTTTCTTATATACTTCACATAAAGGTGCAGCTCCTCTGTCAATGTCACCTGATGGGTCACAATATAGTTTCTGTTCACAGAAAATGATGTACCTAATCCTTGATAAATGAAATTAAGTTATATGTGTTGTCTTCTGTCCCATCCTTTTTGTTTGGTAAATCACTCACGCTTATTATTTCTATGTATGCCACCTTCCTCAATGAACTTGCAATTTGTATGTAGGTCAAAGCTTTTTCCTATGACCTCTATTAACGTTTTATCTTGCCCTCCTAAAGCTGCAGACTCAACACCTACAGACATTGTTAGAAAATTTGGGTTTGCGGAAGCGCGAGAGGATCAGAAATTATTTGAGATAAAAAACAAACACAACACCAAAAATAAAGAAAACACAAAACACATAAGAATTAACATAGTTCGGAGTAAGCCTACATCTACGGACGAAGGAGGAATAAATTCACTAATCAACTAAAGATACAAGAAAATAGTATGGAGATAAATACTCAATCCTTAGCCCCAATTACACCCAATTAAGCTCTCTACTTGGCACACGTGCAGAACACAAGACATTCATAGTGTCTCTATAACACTCATATAACATATATACATGTAGCCCTATTTATATAGGATATAAAATCTAACTTAATCAAGGGTTCTATTCTTCAATATAAGTGATAAAAATTTAATTCCAAATAAGAGTTTAATTCCTAAATAATAGTCAAATCCTATTAGGAAAGGATTTCCTTAACTTAGCCACCAAGTATATGCCAAAACATCATTCCTATGTGTAATACGTATTAACACACCTCAGTCATCATCAGCTCCACAACTAGAGCAAGAAGAGGATATTTTGGAGTGATAAGGCTGATGCACTGTTAGGAGTAATAAGGATGCACATAATCCTCAAAACTAATCAATAGAGATATTCTTGGGTGGTATGATTGACTTGAGTACAACTCAATCACAATCAAGCGGATAATTCTAGCTTGATTAAAGGGATTATAATTCTAACTTGATTATAGGGATTTTAGTTTAAGTTTCTATATTTATCTCTTATGTAGTCAGTATAATAGCTTGTACAATCATCCTTTGTTGCTCACATTGAATGAAAATACAAGTTTAGTTTATACCAAATTTCTTTTTGGTATCAGAGCTGCTGTGAGCAACAACCAGGAAAAAAAATGAATTCTCTCTCACACAACGTTAGCAATTTTATCACTCTCAAATTAAAACAAGATAATTACCCACTATAGAGGGAGCAAGTTCTAGCCCTTGTAGAGAGTCAAGACTTGATCGGACATCTCACCGGTAAAACGGCTAAACCAAAAATAAACTCAACAACAACATATGACTCTACATCAGCAATTGATAAAACAACAACATATGACTCTACATCAGCAGCTAGCAAAATCACAGTATGGAGAAAATCATATCAACTTCTTCGTGGATGGCTTATTGGAACTCTTTCTGAAGAAGCACTTGGTCTTGTTATAGGCCAAAATACAACCAAATCAGTCTGGGATGCTCTTAAAGAAGCCTATGGTCAAAAAATCCCAAGAAAGAGAATTCACTCTTCATCAACAATTGACATATCTTTGTAAAGATGACAGCGTCACCATTGGTGAAAATATCCGTAACTTCAAAAGAATCTGCGATAACCTAGCAACAATAGAAAGTCCAGTTACTGACAAAGTTAAGGTCTTTTCTCTTCTCACAAGCCTAGGACCAAAGTATAAATCCTTTACCACAACCATGCTAAAACTACCACGACCCTCTTACACTGAACTGGTGTCTCTATAACAAGGATATGAGCAGCGATAGAATTGGTTCACTACTAATACATCAACATATCAACTTACATTCTTTAGACAAAAATAATACTCTGGTTACACCAATCGTAGGTCCCAAAATGGATTCAATTCCAACGGTCATGGTTTTCAAGCATATAATCAAAGAAATAATAACTTTGGTGAACAAACATATCACACCAACAACAAGTAAGACTCTAGGAATTACAAACCACCTCTACCAAGACAACACTGAATGACATCTGCAGAAAGAGAGATGTATCAAAATGAAACTTGTCAAATCTATGGAGTCACAGGACATATTGCAAAAATATGTTGGCATCTGTCTAAGCACGTACAAACTCAAGATGAAATTCCAAAGGCATTAGCAGCACTCACTCTTGACAACATAGTCTTTGACACCGAATGGACAACTGACACATGACAGGTAATGCTAGTGTGTTAAAAAATATATGTCCATATTTTGGTAATGATTCTATGATCATAGGAGATGGCTCACTTATAGGAATTAGATCTGTTGGTGATGCTAGCATAAAAGGTGGTAATCATATTTTACCTTTAAAAAATGTTCTACATATGCCAAATCTGAATAAAAATTTATTGTATGTTAGTCAACTTACAAACTATTATCCTGTGAATTATGAATTTTCTAATAAGGATTTATGTGTTAAGGAAAGGGAGACAGGTCATAAGGTGATGATAAGACAACGGAAGGGTGATCTCTATGTTATATCCAGTCTACATGAGTTACATTTTTCTCATAGGTTCAAATTCGGCACTGTTGAGTTGTGGCATCAGCGGTTGGGACATCCTCAAACATCTACTCTTAGGTTGCTATAATAAAAGGGGTTGATCGATGTTCAAGGATCTAATAAGCTACAATCTCTTTATGATAGTTGTCAATTAGCTAAGCTTAGTAAACTACCTTTTTCTTCTTCTAATAATATCAGTTCATATATTTTTAATAAAATATATTGTGATTTGTAAGGTCCAAGACCATTTTTATCTCTTGAAAAATTTCGTTATTATGCTTGTATTATTGATGATTTTTCATGTTATACTTGGCTTATTCCTCTAAAGATAAAATCTAAATTTATTGATGCATATTTGGCTTTTGAGCAATATGTTACAAGGCAATTTGATAAAAAAATAAAAATTTTCCACTCCGATGGTGGTGGTGAATTTATTAATTCAAGGCTCAACTCCCACTTTCAAGAGCGAAGAATTGTCCATCAAATTTTATGCCCATATACTCTAGAGTAATCAGGTATGGTTAAACGTTGTTATAGAATAATTCATGAATTAGGTATGGCAATGTTGTTTTATAGTGGTGCTCCCTTATACTTATGGGTAGAAGCTTTTACAATAACTGTTTTTCTTATTAATCGTTTACCATCAACTGCTCTTAACTCAGATACACCTTATTTTAAATTGCAGGGGGCTCATCCAAATTATTTCTTTCTAAGAGTGTTCGATTCTAAATGCTTTCCATATACATGGGATACTCGCAAAAATAAATTTGATCCAAAGTCAATTCCATGTGTCTTCATTGGATATAGTGATCAACACAAAGGCTATAAGTGCTTTCATCCATCTACACAAAAAATTATTATTTCACGCCATGTAGTATTTGATGAGACCCAGTTTCCTTTTAAAAATCAACAAAATCATACTTCCAATGTTTCAAATGAACGTTGGATGAGTATTTTTGATTCATGGACTATTCCTACTCTTTCTCACAATATTTCATCTTCGCAGGGAACAGATGCTTATGATCCACCTTTTCTATTACCGATATTGCCATAACCAACTACCTCTCTTGAAGGATCTATGGAAGGCACAACTCTCTTTATTGACTCACCGTCCACTTCTACACAAGAACACTTGAATCTAATGACTGATGCCATCTCTAGTCCAGATAATTCTTCTACAACACCCAACTTACCTAGCATAGCTCAAGGAAATTTAGCTGATGAATCCCTTTCTCTTCACTCCTTTGACAACTTAGATCCTTCACCTGATAAGTTTGGACAGTCTGAAATATCTCAGCCTCAACCTTAACATCATCCCATGGTCACCCGCTCCCAATTTGGTATATACAAACCAAATCCAAAGTATGCACTTATAGTTGTTGGACAGGGAATTCCACGCATACCAAAATCTATTAAAGTTGCTCTTCAACATGATGGCTGGCGGTCAGCCATGTAAGAGGAAATGGATGCCCTTCACTATAATAATACTTGGGAGCTTGTTCCACGTGATCCAACCATGCATGTCATTTGATCTAAATGGGTTCTCAAACCAAAACTCAAACCAAATAGGACTCTTGATTACTTGAAAGCACGTTTGGTTACCAAGGGCTATCACTAAATAGATGGTATTGATTACACTGACACATTCTCACCTGTCATCAAACCTAGAACCATACGTCTTATTCTCAGCCTTGCTTTAGTTAGACATTGGGATGTTCGACAGTTAGATGTCAAATGCCTTTCTTCATAGTATACTTATAGAGGATATTTACATAGAATAACCTCTAGGCATGATCGATCCAAAATTTCCCAAACATGTGTGCAAACTATGGCGAGCTCTTTATGGTTTGAAGCAAGCACCTCGTGCTTGGTTTGATCATTTTAGTACCTTCCTTTTAAAATATGGATTCTTTTGTAGTCTAGCTGATCCCTTATTATTTATTTTGCATTGTTCTCATGGTACTCTAATCCTCCTTTTGTATATTGATGATATGCTTCTCACCGGTTTAAATTCATAACTTCTGGCTTCTTTCATTTAGCTCTTACACAGTGAGTTTGCCATGAAAGATCTTGGACTAGTTCATTATTTTCTTAGTATCGAAATCACACCTACTCCTATCAAATTGCACCTGTCCCAATCTTACTATGCTCTTACCATTCTTGAGAGAGCTGACATTAGTAGATTGCAAGCCTATGAGTACGGCACTTAAAACAAAAATAAAAGGACTTGAAAATAATGTTCCACTTGCTGATCCTACTCACTATCGTAGTATAGTTGGTGCTCTATAGTATCTCACGCTAACTCGACCTGATCTTGCTTACAGTGTCAACTTTGTGTCTCAATTTATGCATGCTCCTAACCAATCACATTTAAAAATGGCTAGACGTATTCTGTGGTATATCAAAAGGACACTTAACCTTGGTCTTGATCTTACTTCTTGCACTACACTTGATCTTTGTGCCTTCTCGAATTCAGATTGGGCATTCTATCCTCTCACTCGCCGTTTGATAACTGGATACTGCACTTTTCTTAGTCACAACCCCATCTCTTGGTGTGTAAAAAAGTAACACACTGTTTCACATTCTAGCACTGAAGCTGAATATAAAGCCATGGCACACACTGCAGCTGAGGTTACCTGGTTAACCTATCTTCTCAAGGATCTTGGTGTTCAGCAATCTCAGCCTCTAGTTCTATTTTGTGACAATATCAGTTCTCTACATATGACTATCAATCCCATATTTCATGCCCGCAGCAAGCACATTGAGCTTGATTATCACTTTGTGCGTGAACGAGTCGTACTCGGTCTTTTTATCACCTATCATATCTCTACTTCTAATCAAGTAGCAGACATCTTCACTAAGCCTATATCTAAAGCTACACTTGCTCTTCATCATCTCAAACTTTACCTCCAGCCCTGACACAGTTTACGGGGGGATATTAATATACCTCAGTCATCATCAGCTCCACAACTAGAGCAAGAAGAGGATATTTTGGAGTGATAAGGCTACTACACTGTTAGGAGTAATAAAGATGCATATAATCCTTAAAACTAATCAGTAGAGATATTCTTAGGTGATATGATTGACTTGAGTATAGCTCAATCACAATCAAAGGGATAATTCTAGCTTGATTAAAGAGATTATAATTCTAGCTTGATTATAGGGATTTTATTCTGAGTTTCTATATTTATCTCTTATGCAGTCAGTATAAAAGCTTGTACAATCATCCTTTGTTGCTCACGTTGAATGAAAATACAAGTTTAGTTTATACCAAATTTCTTTTACATAACCACCAACACGGCCATGTTTCGACCCCGTATTCGCTTCTGGCCTAAATTACCTATTTCAACATGCCTTGCGACACGCCCGTGTTCCCCTCTAGATAAAATGACAGCCTTGAACACACCCTGAGACATGCCCGTATCTCAAGCCATATCTGCCTCCAACATGAATATAAGGCACAACAATATCCAAACTCTTAAAATAATGATGTCATAGGCTAAATTCAAGTCACATATTAACAGACATGATATACAATTATACATCTCAAAAGTGAATCAATTAACATAATGAACAGAATTTTTTTGAGTACTTATGGTTGCTATAAATGTTAACGTACTCAATATTCAATTTTTGTTTACCTAAACAAACAGCTGCAATCTTCAGTAATTTAGAACGGGCCTTAGCGCTATTCATGTCCACCTATTTTTACGGCAATGGAGCAAAGAAAATTCAAGTTTATTTTAATCGTCTGCAATAATAAAAATAATTAAATATAAGTAATGATAACATGTTAGATATTATAGCATATTCAATTTTCACAATGTTGTCTGTGATCAAGTTCTGCCACTTTTTAAGATTCTAAACCTCAGGCGAAAGAAAATTTATACGTGTCCTTGAAAAATTGAGATAATGCAACTATCTATTTAGTTCTCCAAGGCCCTCAGGTAGATCAACCAAGTACATATTAGATAGCAAGTCTAATACACTTGAATCACTCATAGATTAAAAGAATCCACTTGGTAACATCTGCAGGTTTGTACCTCGAAGAAGCAGTGTCGTAAGATAATGGCAAGAAGGTATACGAGGGAGAGATTTGATGCTACGATCCCATAATGACATCTTTTATGTATTTATTCATTTCTAAAACTCTAGTGCTTGCTCCTGTACTAAAACTTTGTCCTCTGTCTTCCCCTCTTCACATGCTAGCCACAAGGCCGTAGTATGAATCAAACCATACATCTCTACAAACTCTTCTGAATCGCCACTTTCAAGCAAACTAGCAAGTTTCAAACTTGAAACGATTACTTCTCTATCTTCCTGGGCATCCAATATGTCCTTACACACATCTAAAAGCCCTTCAGCAACCCAAAATTCAATTATAACCTAAGTTAAACATAAACTTTCAAAAATACGGTGGTTTTTTTTTAAAAAAAAAATTAACTTACGTGTGTTTTATATATATCTTTTTTTATTTTTCTTTTCATTTTTACATGTTCTTCTTTCTCTAATTTTCCTTCTCTTCTTTTCTTTTCTTTTTTTTTTTTTTACGTTCTTCTTCTTCTTCTCATCTCATTTTCTTCTCCACCTCATAAACCTGCAAAATTAACATCTCTAACAATAGATTGATCTGTTCAAAAAGAATTTTTTACTTATATTTGTTGAAATAGGATAATAAATCCATAGATTTTCCAATTCAATTTTCATCTCAGATCTTATAAAGCATCACTTCTCCAATTTTTATTTTTTATTTTTTTTGTCTATTGGAAATCCACCATCTTACAAATCATCAAGAATTGTAATAGGTATGTGTTAAATTTTATTCTTTTTTATTTTAGATAATTAGGTGATTATCGGGTTCTCTTTTTTCTTTTTTCTTCTTATTCTTCTTTATTTTGTTTTGTTTGTTATTTTTGTTGGTTTAATTTGGAAAAAATCTGATGGGTTGTTTTGAGATTTTTTCAATATTATGTGTTGTTTGCTTAAGGTTATTTTTAAATTGTTTTGAGGCTGTTTTAACCTTTTTTAATTATTTTATTTCTTTAAATATTATAAATTTTTTTATTGGTTATTCTCATATTGTTTTCTAGTTATTTTCAGATTATTTTATGGTTGTTGAATAGTTGTGTTTTGAGGTTGTGTGAGGTTATTTATTATTTTTTAGTTGTTGAAGATTATTTTGAAGTTGTTTTGACATTTTTTAATTGTTTTATTTCTTTAAATATTATAAATTTTTTATTGGTTGTTCTCAGATTTTTTTTTTCAGGTTATTGAATGGTTGATTTGAGGTTGTGTGAGGTTCTTTTGACATTATTTGTTGTTTTTTAATTAGTTGATGAATGTTGTTTTGACATTTTTTTAATTATTTTATTTTTTAAAATATTACAAATTTTTTAGTAAATGAATAAGTTAAAATTTTTAAAAATAAAATATATGATTTTTTTTAATAAATAAATTCAATGAAACTTGAAATGTTGTGGCTCTGTTTTATACTTTGTAAAGCAAAGACAAACAGAGCTATTCAAATTAGTTGTTATCAGGTTATTTTCTGACATTTTTTGTTATTTTCTGGTATTTTTTAATTGTTTTGAATTATTTTTTTAGGTCTCTATTTTTTATTGTTTTATTTCTTTAAATATTACAAAATTTTGAGTAGATGAGTAAGTTAAAATTTTAAAAAGTGAAATATATGTGTTAGAAATTATTTTTTATTTAGTTTCTTTAGATATATTATAGATTATGTGTTATTAAGATTTGCTAATAGTGGTATGGATGAAATAGATAACTGGTAGTCGTTTTGCATTTAAATTATTAATTTGATATTTGTATTGTCTCTTTTTTGTTTACTATTATATTTGAAGAACACCATATTTTTGAAAAATTTTCACGAAAAAAATTTAGTTTTGAAAAAAATAAAAAGTCAATTAATTCCTTTTTTAAAAAGTTTTTCCATATTTTTGAAAATTTTTCACATTTTTTGTTTATTTTTAGGGATAATTATATTTTTGGTGTCTCAACTTTTCAGTTTTTGCTATTTTGGTGTCTAATCAATTTTTTTATTCAATCAAGTGTCTCAACTTCTTAAAATAACTATAATATGGTGCTTCCGGTGGATTATGGCTGGTCGGAGTGATTATTGTATAAAAGTGGGTCCCACTTGTAGATGATATAGACGCCACATCAGACTATAAATTATAAATGTACAAATATAACCTTAAATAAAAAAAAGAACAAAACAAGGAATACCCTTCTTTGTAAATATCCATAAAAATTAGGTTACGTCCTCCTATTTACCATTCTTTATCCCTTCTAATTGTTGTTTTTCAGTTTCAAAAAAAAAAAAAAGTTGTTGCTTTTTAGATTAGAGACGCCACATCAATTTCGTATCTCTCATTATTCTTATATATTGTTGAAGATTAATCCAACAATTTTGAAGATTTATGTCTAGTGTTGAAGATAATCAAGAAAAAGGTAATTTTCTTTTATTAAATTTTATCTTCCATGCTTGTCACTTTCTGTTTTATTTTTTCAAAAGCATCTTCCATTGATTCTTGGTGTTTTCTTTTTGAAAAGCATCTTGAATATATGTTATTGTGAATATTTGTCATTTTCTTCTTTATGCCTGTCGTTTTCTCCATTTTGAATTTGTTGGGTGTTAACTCATTTTTCATTGATCTGAATTTGCTTTGATTTCAAATTGCTTTGAATCTCCAATATGATATTGACTATAAAATTGCTTTGCTCT
>CATIWO010206250.1:0-41242 GCA_949673435.1 Macaranga tanarius
AGCCCTAAAACGATATTGAGTTCAACAACAACCAATGAATTAAATCTAGCAACCTAACATAATCACAATAAGCACATGGTCAATTCAAAATAAGAACCTTAGAAAAGATCTAGCTGCTCATGTTAAAGAGAAAACAAAACAAGCAAGAAATGAAAATAATTCTGAACATTGTAATAAATAAAAGAGAGTGATACAAGAAAAACCCCTTTTTCAATGATGTCAAGAAGCTTTGCTCTTCTAACTTCAAGCCAAGTATTGCTTCTACTATGAACTAAACAAATGAAAATGTATATAGAAAATAGAAACTAAAAGAAAAATATAAACTAGAGTAGAATCCAAAAACAAGAACAACCCTTAAATGAACATGAAAGGGTCCTGTTTATAGTCCTAAAGACCTAGTAAAAAAGGTAATCTAACCCCTCTCCAACTCTATCTAATCAAAAGATAAGAGATAAGTCCCTATCTATCTAATCTTCAGCTGAAAAATATAATTTCGTGGGCTGTCACACAAAGCTGGCATGGGTGCACAAGAAAATGGCATGGGTGCACAAGACACAACAATTTGCTGAGCTCTGCGAGTGGCACGGCCGTGCTCGATTTTGGCATGGCCGTGCCACTCTGTAACATGGCCAAACATCACTTTAAACAAGTCCAAACACGGCCACACTCATCCCCAATGTAGATAAGGCTTTATCTTGAGTCTTTAGCCTATCCAAACTTCAAGGATTGATCCAATCTTCATCCAAATGCATCCTACAAAACAAAACACAAAAGAAATTATCTAAAAACAAATAAATCCTACTAATTAAGAAAAAATAACTAAACTAACTAAATTAACTAAAAACTAACTAACTAATGCAACTAATAAGCCTAAGATGCAATAAAATAGAGTGCTTAAAATATGTGTTTTTCACACTTATCACCCCTCATGATCTTTAGCTCACGATCGTAAGGAGCAAGTTCCAGCTTGTGAGCAGACCTGCCAATGTTTAAAAATGCTCCAACAGCTATATTTTCATAGGTCACGATCGTAAGGAACCAATCCCACTCGTGAGGAGCCATTTGTCAATCCAAAAAGTCATGATTTTGAGCTTAAATTAAGGGGATTTTATGGGCACAACTTCTAGTGTCTCTAACAGCTAGTTTTGGCTTTCTCTATATATATTGATGCCAAAAACTTGTTAAAAAGGTTGGTTGATGCAATTTAACATTATTGAACATTTCTTTGTAATTCATTCTTAGTATTTTTTATTGTTCTTTAACTCTTGAGAGAGTTGGGTTGTGTGATTAGAGATAAGGACTCCTTTCTTCTACTCATTCTTTAGGGATTAAAGAAGTGGATAGTGAGGTGCTATCTCTTGTTGGTTAAGTGTTTAGCCATTGTAAAAATACTTTGATTATGAAGGTTTTAGAGCGAGCCTTAAAAACTCTTAAAGCTTGGTTTATGTTGAGCCAAGAAAAACACATTGTTGTGTAAGGTTAGTGTTGAGCCTCAAAACACATTGTTGTATACAAACTTAGTAATAAGATTGGTGTGGGTGATTGAAAATCCTAATTTAGGGATAAGTTAGGTGGAGACGTAGGATTGTTGAGAATCCGAACTCCTTAAAACATTATGTTCTTTGTGTGATTATTCTTGTTCTTATTTGGTTCATAGCCTTTTCTTTTAATTCTCAAAAATCTACCATCAGCCCTATTCACCCTCCCTCTAGGGTCTTTCAATTGGTATCAGAGCTAGTGCTCTAGGAACTTTATTACTAGAGTTAAATATTATGGGGTGTGAATTTCTTTCTTTCAAACTTTTATTTGATGAGAGTGACTATCCTTCTTTAAAACATAAGGAACTCAAGAGAGGTGGCTCCAAGAAGGCTAAAGAAATTATATGCTTTAAATGTAAGAGGCCCGGACACATTCAAGATGAATGTCCCAAGCTCAAGCACAAACACAAGAAAGCATTGGAGTAGGAGCAACAAGAAGATCCCAACCTTAGCTTTATGGCCTTAGAGGACAACAATCACTCTTCTTGTAATTATTGTGATGATCATGATAATAATTATGATAGTTTAGATAATGATGATATTTATGATGTTGTTGATGATGATGATGATGATGATAAGAGGTCTTTTGTAAGTAAATTGTTTTTTAAGTGCAAGATTTTATTTTCTAGGAAGAAGTTTTATAAATGAGAATTTTCTAAAGTTTTAAAAGAATTTGAAAGTTTAAAAGAAAAATGTTTTGAAATGGTTTTATTAAATGAACAACTTGAGAATGATTTAAAAAATTCAATTTTCTATCAAAAATGAGCTTGATAAGAGCAAGTTAGAAATTGAAAAACTTTCAAAAGAAATTTTTGAATTAAAGAGTTCCATTTTAAAATTTTAAAAGGGAAAAGAAACTCTTGATAATATTCTTGATTAACAAAAAGGTCATAAGGATAAATGTGGCCTTAGTTATACTAGCAATGATCCCTCATCATCATCTAATCAAAATTTGTTTGTTAGAGCTAGAATGAATTCTTCACTTACTTCTACCAGTGGCATCAAGACTCAAGCCATGTTGGCTAAAGAGTCTTACTTGTCTAAATCCAAGCTTTCTAAAGCTAATCTCCAAATGGCTCAAAGGTCTACGGTACAAACCAAAAGACCTCAACCTAGACATGCTTTCATGTACACAAAGAGGCACGCACCTAGAAATGATTTTAGACATCTTAAATAGCATGTTTGTGATTATGTTGGACATATGAATGCAAGAACATATGCACCTAGGAAGATGATGCACACGTCACACACTAACATGCCACATAGAAATAAGAGAATCAACTTGCACAATAAAAATGATGCAGCTTATATGTATAGGCTAAATAGATTTACAAATGTGAGATGCTTTTATTACACAACTCTTGGCCATACAAGAAATGTTTGTTATTATAGGAAATTACATTTGAATATATTGCCAAAGGATTATTGTGAAGCTAACCAGCCTAGACCTATTAAAGTTTGGGTTTAAAAGGCTGATTGATTTTTGGATGATGTTGCTTGAATTGATTGTGTGGTTTTGATGAGTTATTACTTGTTTAAATTCAAGCTTGCAATCTTACATCATTAGTTATTTCATTTTAAGCTATTTCTTTATGATTTTATGAAAATAGTTTATTGAATTTATATGCATACAACATTTTCTCAAAGAAAATTTGACCCTTTGCATGATCAAAATGATTTTCAAAAATTGCATATCTTTTTGCATGCCATCTTCCCTTTGTTTTCATATTGGACTCTTGATCTATTCCTTGATTTTTTACTTGTTGCACCATTACTTGCTTACTTGCTATACCATTGGTATCTTTTACTTGTCATTAACAATTGGTATTAAGCTTGCCTATTTATTTCAATTGGTATCACTTGTTTTTTTTTTTTTTTTGCACTTTGTCAATAATTGGTATAAGAAGTGGTACACATATATTTAGGGGGAGAACTTTTTTTTTCAAAAGGGAGAAAATATTTTGACAATGGGGGAGAAGTATTTTCACTATAAGTATACTAAACTCTATTTATAAAGGGGGAGAAATTTGATTTTTATTTGCATTATTATACTTAAATATTCAATGTGCCCAAAATGTTTTTAATGAATTTAACGCAAGATATGTTAAGTGCACATGATTATATATCTTTTGTTTATCTTTGGTTTATATTTCATATATTAAGGGAGAGTTCATCAAGAAACCTTATGTATGATTAAAAGGGAGCATATCACACACTTACATTTTTTAATTTTCTATATTTTCCTTCCTTTTTTCACTTTGCCAATGGGGGAGAAGTTTGAATGATATTTAAATTTGAATGGTGATACTTGATATGAATGATACTTGAAATGCCATTCACCTTAGTTTATATTGAAGGGAAGTATCACAAAACAAATGCACATACATGCACATAGTGTTTTTTATTTATCATTTAAAAATTGATTGTCAAAGTCAAAAAGGGGGAGATTGTTGACCCTGTGTATGATCAAGGTAGAATCAACTCTTGTTTTGACTTTAATAATTAATTTTGTGCTTCTAATATGCTTGTTTTAGTGTGATTATAAGTTAGGTTGATTCAAATTTTAGAGCAAGTTTTTGGTTGATTTAGAGCTTCATTAAACATTCAAAATGTCCCTCATAATATTTCTTAAAGACCCATGGAGGTGCATAATAAGTTTGGGGTCAATCGGAGCTAAAATGTGCAAGTTATATCAAGTTTAGTAAGGTGGCAGCGCCACTCACGACCTAGGTCACGACTGTGAGCAGAACCGCTCCAAATGATGAAAAGAAGAAGAAAAGGGCAGTGCCCCTCACGATCATGAGGAGCAAGTTCCAGCTCACGAGCAGCCCTACCAACATTCAAACATGCTCCAACGACTATATTTTCATAGGTCACGATCGTGAGGAACCAAATTCTGCTTGTGAGGAGCCATATGTCAGTCCAAAAAGTCATGGTTTTAAGATTAAATTAAGGAGACTTTATGGGCACAACTTCTAGTGTCTCTAACAGCTAGTTTTTGGCTTCCTCTATATATATTGATGCCAAAAACTTATTAGAAAGGTTGGTTGATACAATTGAATATTATTGAACATTTCTTTGTAATTCATTCTTAGTATTTTTTATTATTCTTTAACTCTGAAAGAGTTGGGTTATGTGATTAGAGATAGGGACTCCTTTCTTCTACTCATTCTTTAGGGATTAAAGAAGTGGGTAGCGAGGTGCTATCTCTTATTGGTTAAGTGTTTAGCCATTGTAAAAACACTTTGATTGTGAAGGTTTTAGAGTGAGCCTTGAAAACTCTCGAAGATTGGTTTGTGTTGAGCCAAGAAAAACACATTATTATATAAGGTTAGTGTTGAGCCTCAAAACACATTGTTGTACAAAATCTTGGTAATAAGATTGGTGTGGGTGAAGTAAAATCCTAACTTAGGGATAGGTTAGGTGGAGACGTAGGATTGTTAAGAATCTGAACTCCTTAAATCATTATGTTCTTTGTGTGATTGTTCTTATTCTTATTTGGTTTATAGCCTTCTCTTTTAATTCTAAAAAATCTACCATCAACCCTATTCACCCCCCTCTAGGGCTTTTCACCTGTTCTACCCGAATGGACTTAAAAATCCATACTTAATTCTCTACATGTGCTAATTATATGATTTCAGTTGGGAATAAAGTAGACTCATATATATAGAGTTTATATGAATTTTGTAATTATTAGATGTGCCTATAATTTTTAAGAGTATTATGAACTTCATGAATCAAATATGACAGCATTAGTATATAGGTTGGTCTATGAATTTTCTTATGTATTGGTTAAATGGTGATATCTAGAGTTTTAGAACTCCAATTTCAGTAAGGTTAAATTTTTTGAAAACTTCAAAGAGTCCCCTATAATTTTTATGTTTTAAGCTTAAGTTTATTTTGGCTTTAAAGTTATCTAGCAGGGCTCGTCATTTTCTTGCTCTTGCTGTTAGCCTTGTTTTACCCAATTTGCATAAAAAATCCATAATTTATTCTATACTTGTCCGAATTAAGTAATTCTAATTGGAATTGGAAGTAGACTCATATGATTAGCTTTCATATTATTTTTATGGTCATTGAAACTGTGTGTGAATTATTTAGATACATTGAACTTTGAGCATAGAGTTGCACCTAGTTTCATTTAAGTGCAAGTCTCATGTTTCCTTATGCATTGATGAATGAGTATGTGTAGGCATTGACAAGGATAGAGGAGATACCAATCACTAGGAGAAGCTTTGCTTTTGAAGGAGTTGAAAGCACTTGAGGTAAATAGTATTAATATAATGAATAAGATGCAAAGATAGGTAATATTATTAATTGAATACTTATTATAAATTCATATTGATAATGAATGAAATGTATCAATTATAATTGTTATCACCTGTAGGTGATTGAGAATGAGAAGATGAGTATGTTGGATGAATTAAGAATATTAAGTTATGTTTGGTAATGTGATAATATTATGGTATGTTACATGTGCTTAAAATTAGCATACTAAAGTGAAGTTTATATATGTGATGGTATTGTATTGTGGTTATATGTGTGGTTGTATTATGAAATTGAGTTTGATCCATTGAGTATAACGATGCTATATTATGTGTAAATGTGGATGTGATATTGATTGCATGTGTGACAATCGATTATAAGAATTGTGATAGCGATTGGCTGTGTGACCATCGATTATGAGAAATATGATATCGATTGGCTGTGTGACCATCGATTATGAGAAATGTGATATCGATTGGCTGTGTGACCATCGATTATGATAAATATGATGTCGATTGGCTTTGTGACCATCGACTATGAGAAATGTGTTATCGATTAGCTTTGTGACCATCGACTATGTGAAATGTGAAATGATACCATATTGAAAATAGTAAGTGATTTGGAGTATAAAATTATAAATAGGAGTATAAATGGGAATATGGAAAGTGTTCAGTGTAAGTAATTATTAATATAATGCTTTTGTATACCGATTCTTTTATAACTATAACTATATGACTATATTAGTTGGTATATGCCAGATATTGTGGCACGGATGATATATTGATATGTTGTTTATGAGACTATTGAAATAAGAATGTGATGTGGTGAATTATGAATGATATCGCACATGTTGAATTGTACAAGCCACTTGATGTGGTATGAATAAACATGTATTGTTGCATTGTATATATGTATATATAGTAAATGTTGATTTAATGTATAGGAATGAGTTAGTTGTGTGATGATGTTCAATTGTACACACCCATATGTGTGTGTTAGTTTATTATTGATACCATTGAATGGTTAATGGTTATAGAGTGGTTAGAATGTATTTGAATGCATTTTCAAGTTGGGGATACGGGTTGAGGCACGAGCATGTCTCAAACCGCATGATTTGACAAAGGCGTGTAGCCCCGAAAAACTTTTAGCTGCGAGCAGACATTGGCGCTCGCCAGTTGGTGCCTGCGAGCAGACACTGGCACTCGCTAGTGAGTGCTGTGACATAAAAATGGTTGTGTTCTCGGCCATGTTTTGAAGAAGGTTTTGTTTAGTAAACTAGGCAGGTAGAGCTACGCCTGTGTACTTCACTTTTACTTGTTTAACTAATTCTCATTAATTATTTCTTGAGAAGTTTTATTTACAATATTGTATCAATAATTACTTATTGAGTTGCAAGCTCATTCCTTTACAAAATATATTTTTCAGGACGTAGCTAGATTGAACTTGTAGTGTACATTTGTCTGTGAGCTCAAGTAGATCAGAGGCAAGCTTGGTGTCGACATTCTCATCCTTATTAATGCATGACATAGCATCTTAATATTTTGTAATAAATTATGTACAATAAAGTGATGTGGGTATGGTAAAAATTAAGTAGTGCACTTATATGTATACAATTAAGTATATATATGTACATAGCTATTTTGAGAAAATTTTCCAATGCCACGTGTATGGTATGTGATTTTGGGAGTATTACATATTAATTTAGAATGGACACTATTCCAATATGACTATAATCAATGCTATATTAATTATGGTTTATCGTATTGACATGGATTTAATTCTTAAATCTTACTAAAACTATTTTAGTATGTATTATATATACACATACACACACATTGTTTAGAAGTCTTTCAAGAATTACAATAAAATCTTATTAAAAAGTTTATTTCAGCATGACAAGCCTCATTCGAGACATAGCGTCAATTATAAAAACTGAGTTCATATTAATATGGTAAAACCTTGATTGATGGGTGCTAAGTACATAAATTGCATTAGTATGATGTCAATTATGAAATTGAGTACATGCTAGTTTGATAAATTATTATCAATGCCATACAAATTATATAAGTTGTATTAGTACGGTAATAATTAGTAAAATTGAATTCATATCAATATGATAAATCCAAATTAAAATAGCATTGATTACTTATTCCTATTGGAGTAGTGTCAGTTCTAAATCAATATGTTTAAAATTTATTTTGATGTTAAAAATAAAATTTATCAAGTTACTATAATTATTATTGTAATAAAAACACAATAAGTTAAAAAAATCTATGTTAATTTAATAAAAAATTTAAATGAATTTAAAACTATATTATAAGTAGAGGGATCATAGAAAATTTAAGTTTTTTTTTAATATTGGTCCATTTTACAGTAAAATTAAATAGTAGAGATGTAATAGTTTAACAGAGTAAAACCTTAAGGATGTTATAGTAATTATTGAGAACATAAGAACCTAGTAGTATAATAGGTCAAACCTTAGGGTTGTTATAGTAATTAACCCTTATAATTTTAATTAGTGAAAATTCTAATTTAAGTTGGAATTAATACAATGAGGAATGCTAGGAACAATCTCTTTTAACACTCACTTTTAACACTTGTTATACTATTGGTCCATCTCAATAATTATATTTGTTTGAAAAACAGATTACCTACATAAAAGGTAAAATGAAGAGAACTTTTAAATATTTCTTAAATACTATTTCTTTTATTTTTTTGAACCGCACTTTCTTTTATTTAGAAACATTTTTCTTTCCTTTTTCACTTAGAAGGGAAATAATTCTTTTTTTTTTTTAGACAAGAAGTGATATGTCTATATCTAGATTCTGTTATTCACACCTCTTTAATATGATTTTCTCTTTTTTCACTCTCATATACCTCCATTTTCTATGTTGTATGACATTTTTTCTTAATAAAGATAGGGTAATTTACGATCATCCCCTGAGTTTTGTACCATCACCCTAGTTCGTCCCTGCATTTTCATAAGTCAACTATTTTTCCCCTCAGATTTCATTCCGTAAATTAGTACCCCCTTCCGTCGTTAAATTTTAGAATATTTTGTTAATTTTTGGAATATTCTTAATGGAATATTCCACAATGTTAATGGAATATTCCAAAAATTAACAGAATATTCCAAAAATTAACAGAATATTTCAAAATTATTTTATTAAAAGGGCACTAGTTTACGAAATAAAACCTGAGGGGGGAAATAGTTGACTTATGAAAATACAGGGATGGACTAGTGTGATGGTACAAACCTCAGGGGGTGATCGTAATTGACCCATAAAGATAACAACTACTTCTTTAAAAATAAAATAAAACTTTCATTTATCTATAGAAAAAAGTAGTGTTCAACATAATTACAACCACTACCACAAAACTAAATTTAGTTTAAGCAAAAGTATCTATATTTTTATCAAATAACTAATCAAATTAAGGCTTCTAAACCAAGTGTCAAGATAAAAAATGTGTTGCTTACTTGAATATATAGAAAAACAAGAAGTTTAACTAATTGGCATAATTCAATACTGTAGATTTCTATCACTAGACAAATTTTCACAATCCAAGGAAATTCTCTAGTCTAAGTAGCATTATCATTAGGAAAATAAATGTTGTCCTCTTATATTTTTTTTCTAAAAGCAGGCATATAACAATTCTTTTGCCCCTTCTATCTTGGCCATGTTTAACTTGATCATATACTATATAAATCTTGCACCTTGAAGTACCAATAAAATTCAAACCTATAAATAAAAAATATATAATTAGCTCTTGATATTAATAATAACTTATAAAAGGTAGAACTAAGTTATAAATAAATAATAAGGATCCGGTCAATTAAACTCACCACCAACTTTAATATGAGAAAAAATTAAATGTAGATAAGTCACTAGATGGTGGTCTATCTATACAAAAAATAATAATTATTAAAATCAGTTTTCGCATTTTTAAATGAAATATATTAATTAAAGAAATAGTATTAAATAAGATACAAATTAATATAAGTTACCTTGTCTTGTTTATTGAGTTGAGAAATAGTCACAAATTCCATTTGTTAATGAGTCATGGACATTCTGCTAATGTTTTCAAAATAAAAATAAAAATAAAAAACTATCAATTATATTACATACCTATTATCAAAAGAAAATAAACAAGTATATTTTACCTGGTGTGCATTTGATTCTATTATGGGCTCTACGTTAGATATATAATTGTCATTAATTTGTTTATGTAACATTTATTTGAAAAAAAAATAACCATAACATTTTTATATCAAATTAAAAATTCTCAACCAAAATCAGAGACATACCAATATTTCAAAATGAGTTCTCTCTTCAATAGTAGTTACATCAATATATGATTAACTCTGTACAAGTTATAAATAATTAGACAAGTACTACTAAATAGTTTTACTAACTAATATATTCATAAATTTGACAGTAAATTACTAACCTTTTTTGCTTGCTTCTTCCTTTTTGTACATCCTCCCTCTATTCCATATTTAATTCTTTTAGGAGCTCCTTTGGTTTTTGATATAATTGGATCAAGTACTGAAATATCTCTTATGATATTGCAATCAATATCTTATTCCCCAACACCTCCACAATTAGGCTTTTTTGAATGACTATTTATAACTTTACACTCTGCCAAGATATTTCTCATTGCACTTGACATAAAATTATAGCTCTCATGATTCCTTAACCCCTCTTTACTTAATAAAGTGTCTAATTGATACAAGTTATTGTAGCTGATGAGTGTGAAAAATATTTATTTTAAGCACTCTATTTTATTACATATTAGGTTTAGTAGTTGCATAATTAGTTAGTTTTTAGTTAGTTTTGTTATTTTATTTTAATTACTAGGATTTAGTTATTTTTAGATAATTTCTTTTGAGTTTTGTTTTGTAGGATGCATTGGGATGAAGATTGGATCAATCCTTAAAGTTTAGACGGGCTAAGGACTCAAGAAAAGGAGTTATCTACGCTGGGATTGTGCATGGCCGTGCTTCATTTGTGCATGGTCGTGTTTCATTTGTGCATGGTTGTGCTTGAGAATTTTTTTTTGGCATGTTACAGGGGTGCACGGCCGTGCCAAAATTGTGCACGGCTGTGCCTGATAATGGGCTTAGAGGAGTTGATTTCTTGCGCAGCCATGCCATTTTCTTGCGCACCCATGCCTAACTGATGTGGCAGCCAACGAGATGATAGTTTTCATCTAAAGTTTGCATAGAAAGGAACTTATCTCTTAGTTTTTTATTAGATAGAGCTTGAAAGGGGTTAGATTACCTTTCTCACTAGGTCTTTGGGTCTATAAATAGAACCATTTAATTTTCATTTAAGGGTTGTTCTTGTTTTTGGATCTTGCTCTAGTTTTTATCATAGTTTCTATTTTACTTCAGAATACATTTCCATTTCATTTTGCTTAGTTCATAGTAGAGGAGATACTTGGCTTGAAGTTAGAAGAGCAAGGCTTCCTGACATCATTTGGAAGGGGGTTTTTCTTGTATCACTCTTTTATTCATTATGATGTTCAGAATGATTTTTATTTCTTTTTTGTATTCTTTTATTCTTAACATGAGTAGCTAGATCCTTTTTAGGGTTTTTATTCTGAATTAACTATGTGCTTATTATGATTATGTTAGGTTGTTAGATCTAATTCATTGGTTGTTGTTGTGCTTAATATCATTTTAGGACTGATCACCCTAAGATTGAATTAATACTATAGGCTTAATCGAGAGATAGGTTCTGTAGGATTAGGCGATAACCTATTGATTGCTTAATTAGTTGAGAGATAATTAAGTGGATTAATATTGTGTAAAGGTTGTATTTAAAATTAGAATTAAAAGGCATTAGGTTAGTGAGAGCCGGTAAACTTAGTGTTAATTAATCTCGAATTAGTTATAGGTTTATCTGAGAGGAAAACTTATGGTTTCTAAGATTCCTTTAAAATGAATTAGAAATAGTTAAACCTAGTTGGTTAATCAATCTTTTGAAATGGTCCAATTGAGAATAAGAATCCTAGCTTTTAATATTTATTTGAATTTGAATTTGAATTTACTTTAATTTGTATTGGTTTTAGTTTTTAAAGAATCTAAACTCTATTTCAGTGTCTAAATAAATGAATATAATTAGTATTGTAATACTCAATTCACAATCTCTGTGGGATGATATCTTTATTTACTACTTGATACGATTCTGTACGCTTGCGAATTTTGTACACATCAAGTTTTTGGCGCTGCTATCGGGGATTGAAAGAATTTATATTATTAAGAGAATTGTGTTGCTTGATTTAGACGTTATTTTTAATTTTGTTTTTAATTATGGTATTGTAGGAATTTGTGTTGTTTGATGCACATCACACAAAGTGCAAGCAAATAAGGACTTGAGTTGATACTACTTGATTTGGAGTTAGAGAAGACAATTCGTGAGAAAAAGAAACAAACAATCATATCACGACAATCACCAAGCAAAATGGACTTAGAGATGATACAAGGAATGACCCGCCGAGACAACAAGTTCTTCAAAATCCTCAAAATGGTCAAAGAACCATGCGAAATTTTGTGAGTCCTAATGTGCAAGGTGATCAAACACTAATTATAAGGCCGACAGTAGCAGCAAACAACTTTGAAATCAAGCCGGCAATGATCCAGAGATTCAAAATTCACCATTCAATGGGCTACTATATGAGGATCCATTTAGTCATATGTCTAGATTTTTGGAGTATTGTTCTACCTTCAAGATGAATGGAGTACAGCCTGATGCAATCTAGTTAATCATCTTTCTATTTTTCCTAATGGATAGAGCAAAGAGATGGTTTACAAGTTTGCCACCCAACTCCATCAACGTTTGGAAAGAGCTTTACACAGCTTTTGTCAACAAATTCTTACCACCTGCAAAGGTGTTGAGGATCAAAAATGAGATTAACTCTTTCTTTCAAAGAGATGATGAAATATTCTACGAGTGTTGGGAAAGATTCAAAGACCTCCAGAAGCAGCGTCCACCTCATTTAATTCCTACATGGGATTTGGTGCAATCATTCTACAAATGAGTCAATCATACGGTTAGAGTTAACATTGATGCAGCAGCTGGAGGTACGATCATGTCAAAGATACCAGAAGATGCCTTGGCTCTCTTTAAAGAAATGGCCAATACACAAAGTTTGTGGTCTAATAAAAGTACCATTACAAAGAAAGCTGGAGCGATAGAAGTGGACAATTTTACCATGTTGAATGCAAAGCTTGATACTCTGACAAAAAGGATGGACAAGGTGAATGTGAATGCAGTATCTACATTGTCTTCTTCATGTGAACTTTGTCAAGGAGGTCATCCTACTATAGAATGTCAAATGATGCAAGGAATGACTACAGAGGGAGTCAGCTACGTGGACAACTTCAAAGGACCTCAAAACCAAGTCTATAGTAATACCTACAATCCAAGTTAGAGGAATCATCCAAATTTCTCTTTGAGCAATTAAGGAAACAACCAATGGAGACCATAAGCACCACCAGGATTTAGAGGTCAGAATGTGCAACAACCTCAACCTCAGTTTAACCAAGATAAAGGTCCACCTTCTGGAACTTCAATGGAGAGTAAGATGGAGAAATTCATGATGTAATGTCATCAATGATGAGCTAGCAAGATGAAGCTCAAAAGAGGATGGAACAAATGATTCAAAACCATTCATCTTCTATTCACAATCTAAAAGTGCAAATGGGGCAGCTAGCAAATTCCTTGTCAATAAGGAATTAAAGTGCCTTACCAAGCAATACAGAGAAGAATCCAAAAGAGCAAGTAAAAGCTATCACTTTAAGAAGCAGTACAAAGATCCAAACCCCTAAGGCAACAATGGAGTATGAACAAAATAAGAATGAAGGAGAAAAAGAACAGGATGATGAAAGGGTTGAGACACCAGAAGAACCAAAAGTGAAGGTGGAAAATAAAGCTAAGCTGAAAGCACCACCAATTCGACCTTATGAACCTCCAGTACCATATCCACAAAGATTGAAGAAACATGAGCATAATCAGCAGTTTGCAAAGTTTTTTAAAAGATTCAAGACACTCCACATCAATATGCCCTTGGTAAAATATCTAGCTCAGATGCCAAAGTATGCAAAGTTCTTAAAGAAGCTAATTTCTAACAAAAAGAAGTTACAAGAGTTTGAGACAGTCAAACTTACAAAGGAGTGCAGTGCAATCATCTCAAATAAACTTCCTTTAAAAAGGAAGCAACCAGGGAGTCTTAATATTCCATGTTCTGTTGGGAATTTATCATTTCAAAAATCTTTGTGTGATTCAAGTGCTTCTATTAATCTTATACCTTTATTTATTTATAGGAAATTGGGACTTGGAGAAGTAAGACCAACAAACATTCATCTACAACTGGCAGATAGGACAGTAAAGGAACTAGAAGGAATACTGGAAGATGTGCTAGTAAGGGTTGGAAAGTTCATTTTTCTAGTAGACTTTATTGTCCTTATTTTTTAGGAAGATGAAGACATCCCATTGATTCTTAGTATGCCTTTCTTCTACACTGCTAAGGCAATCATTGACGTTTATGAAGGAACACTAACTCTAAGAGTAGGTAAGGAAAGTTGTAAGTACTACCTCTAAGAGTAAGTAAGGAAAGTTGTAAGTTCAATATCTATCAAGATATGCAACATTATTCTGATAGTTATTTTTGCTTTAGAGTTGATATTTTGGATGAATGTGTGATTGAAGTCCAACGAAGGGGGTTGGAAATTTGTGATGACTTGGAGAATATTGAGAAGTGTATGCAGGTACAATTCCCCCAAAATAAAGAATGCCTTAAACACCAAACTTCTTTTTTCCAAATTCAATTACCAAACACTGAACCTACACCATCATTACCCATAAACCACCGAATGTAGAATTGAAACCCTTACCTCAATATTTGAGGTATACTTTTCTTAGAGAGAACTAAACTTTACCTGTAATTATATCCTCTAAACTCACCCAAGACCAAGAGGAATTGCTTGTGAGGATGCTTAAGAGGAGAATAAGAGCAATTAGTTGGCAAATTTTAGATATAAGAGGGATAAGTCCATTTTATTTCATGCATAAAATTCTAATGGAAGACGGATATAAGCCAACCATTGAAAGGCAAAGGAGGCTAAATCTAAACATGTAAGAAGTGGTAAAGAAAAAGGTAGTTAAGCTATTAGATGCAGGGATCATTTATCCAATTTCAGATAGTTCATGGGTAAGTCCTATCCAGTGTGTACCAAAAAAAGGAGGAATGATTGTGGTGGAAAATGAGGAAGGTAAGCATATCTCTATAAGAGTAGTGACTGGATAGAGAGTGTGCATTGACTACAGGAAGCTGAATTCAACTACTAGAAAGGACCACTTTCCACTACCATTTATTGATCAGATGTTGGAGAGGATAGCAGGACATGCTTTCTACTATTTCCTAGATGGCTATTTGAGCTACAATTAGATAGCAATTACTCTAAAAGATCAAGAGAAAATGACATTCACATGTCCCTATGGCACATTTGCTTATAGAAGGATGCCATTTGGATTGTGTAATGCTCTGGCAACCTTTCAAAGGTGCATGATGGCCATATTCTCAAACTTGGTAGAAAAAATTATGGATGTGTTCATGGATGACTTCTCAGTCTATGGAAGCTCATTTGAAGGATGCTTGGAAAACTTAGAGCAAGTCCTTACAAGGTGTGAAGAGACAAATTTAGAACTAAATTGGGAGAAGTGTCATTTTATGGTGGAGGAATAAATCATTCTTGGACATAAGATTTAAGCACAAGGTATTGAAGTGGATAAAGCAAAAGTGGAGACCATTGAAAAGCTTCTATACCCAACAAACGTCAAAGGAATTCAAAATTTCCTAGGCCATGTAGGATTCTATTAGCAGTTTATCCAGAATTTTTTAAAAATCTCTAAACCTCTTTGTAAATTACTTGAGAAAGATTCTTCTTTTAACTTTACTAATGATTATAAATTTGCTTTTGATAGGTTGAAAGAAGCATTGATACTAGCCCCTATAATTGTATCACTCGATTGGAATCTTCCATTCGAATTGATGTGTGATGCAAGTGATCATGCAATAGGAGCTGTAATTGGCCAAAGGAAGGAGAATAAACTTCATGTCATTTACTATGCAAGCTGAACCTTGAATGATGCATAACTCAACTATGCCACAACCGAGAAAGAGATGCTAGCAGTAATTTTTGCTTTTGATAAATTTTGATCTTACTTGGTTTTAAAGTTATAGTGTATACAGATCATGCAGTATTGAAATACCTCTTGAACAAGAAGGATTCAAAGCCAAGGCTCATACGATGGGTGCTACTTTTACAAGAGTTCGATATTGAAATTAAAGACAATAAGGGACTAGAGAATGTAGTAGGTGATCATCTCTCAAGATTAGAGTTGGAGTAAGATGGAGATGAGAAGAAAGAACCTATTTAAGAGCTATTTCCAGACGAGATATTGTTTACAATCTAAAGTTTAAATGCTCCATGGTTCGCTGACATAGCAAATTTCATCTCGAGTGGGAAGCTTCCAGAAGAATTCAATAGTCAACATAGGAAGAAGCTCATTTATGATTCCAAGTACTATTTATGGGATGAACCATATCTCTGGAAGCTGCACAGTGATAGAATGATAAGAAGATGTGTAGGTGAAGAAGAAACTGGTTCAATACTACAACATTATCATGGGATGATCAATGGTGGTCATTTTGGTCTACAAAGAACTGCTCCAAAGGTTCTTGAAGCATGATTCTTTTGGCCTACACTCTTTCATGATGCTAGAAAGTTTGTACTCAATTGTTATGCATGTCAAAGGAGTGGCAACATTTCAAAGAATGATGAAATGCTCCAATCGAGAATTCTTGAGGTAGAAATATTTGATGTGTGGGGCATAACTTCATAGGGCCATTTCTAATTTCAGAGGGAAACAAGTACATACTTGTTTGTATAGATTATGTATCTAAATGGGTAGAAGCTCAAGCATGTGCAGTGAATGTTGCAAGAGTAGTTTACAAATTTTTGCAAAGACTCTTTACTAGGTTTGGGATGCCTCGAGCTATCATAAGTAATGGAGGAACACACTTTTATAACAGAAATATGGAAGTATTGCTAGCTCGTTATGGGGTTAAACACAAGATAGCCACTCCATACCATCCCCAAACAAGTGGACAAGTAGAATTAAGCAACAGAGAATTGAAGAGGATTCTTGAAAGAACAGTGAGTAAGTCGAGAAAAGAATGGGCAAGGAAGTTGGATGATGCTTTGTGGGCATATCGAATAGCTTATAAGAAACCTGTTGGAATGTTTCTAAATAGGTTGGTATATAGAAAAGCATGTCATCTTCCTGTTGAAATTGAGCATAAGGCTTATTGGGCAATTAAGGTTTTGAATTATGATTGCTAGAAAGCAGCTGAAAAGAGACTTTTGCAGTTGAGTGAATTATAGGAGTTAAGAGAAATGGCATATGAAAACTCTAGAATTTATAAAGAATATACAAATAAGTGTCATGATGCCAAAATAAAGATTAAGAGTTTTCAAGAAGGAGACCAAGTGTTGCTATTCAACTCCAAACTCAGATTGTTTCTAGGAAAGCTCAATAGTAGATAGTCACGACCATTCATAGTGAGCCAAGTTTATCCTTATGGAGCTGTGGAAGTTTGCAACATTCAAGGAGAAAAGTTCAAAGTCAATAGGCAAAGACTGAAAATCTACCATGGAGGTATATAGGAGAATTCTCGCCAAATGGCCTTTTTGGCCGATTCAACACTCTGAAGATCATTATGGTCTAAGCTCATAGACCTAAAAGCGCTCTTTTTGGGGGCTCAACCAAGTTTTCATTTTTTATTTTTATTTTTCTTGTTCATTATTTTAGTCTTTAGTTTTACAACTTCTAATCACAAGTTCTTGAACTTTATTTTTTGAGAAGAAGCATTAAAGGATGTTCGGGAATTACAAGAAAAAGAGAGCTAAAGGATGAGAGGTAAGTATTTTTAATGTGGTAATAAATTGTATGATTGTTATATGTGAGTTTGAGTGATTTTTAAATATGTGTTATGAGAATGTACATGTTGCGCACCCACGCAACCTGGTTAAAAGAAGAGCAAAACCAAATCTTCAAAACCAGGCATGGCCGTGCCACTTTCGCACACGGTCGTGCCTGCTTGATGTTGGGACAGTCAAAAAAATTAAAAACCAGGCACGGCCGTGCCACTTTCACGCACGGTCGTGCCACCTGTCGGTCACACTCAATATTGCATATTCTTTTAGGTCTTCAATTGAATTAAATCCCCAATTCCCCATATTTTCCCACTACCTACAACCTTCAAAACCTTTCTCATCCTCCTAGACTTAGGGTTTCTCCACTTTGACTCCTTTCCTAAATTCTTTTGCAAGTCCCAAGCTATTTAATCAATTCCAACACCCTTTTTCTCTTCCCAATTCACATTTTCCTCTTTTCAAAACCATAACCCCCTCTATATAAACCTCTCTTCCATTCTTTTCTATCCACACTCAATTCAATTTCTCATCTTCCTCTCAAATTTCTCAAGCACAACTTCTTCTCTCTCACATTCTCTACTCTACACTAATAATGGAGAGGGAACCAAGAAGAAAGATGGTTGCCCAAAGAAGACCAAGGAGATATGGGGGAAGCTCTAGAAATCCCAATCAAGAAGAAGAAAGAATGGTAAGACCTTATCCCCTTAATATTTAATTTGGGCATGAGGGGCAAAGGAATAAGTTTAATCAATTGATGTGTAGACCATTTGTGCCTATGAAATACATAAGTACATCTTCCCTTAAAAGAGCGGGGGAAGTTAAACTAGGTGGATTGGTGCTTTGCATTGTAAATTATTTAGGCTTTAATATCGATAATATGCCCTTAAACAAACTATCGGGTCCTTCTCTCATTAATCTTTATATGATGGAAGCAATGGGTATGGTTGAAATAGGACGAAATGGAGTACCTATACTCATTGGTGATCAACCTCAACAGCAAATAATGCAAGATGAAGAAGAGGAAGAAGGAGATTTGTAATAAGTTATGCATCGTCTTGACACTTTAAAGCTTCAAGTGGGTGTAATTGATTCTAATGTGGGAGAGCTTACTTCAATGGCATACAAAATGAATGCAAGCTTACATGGTGTTTAACACAATGTCAATGTGCTCAATCACAATCTCATGGCCTACTTTCAAGCTCAAAACTTTTTTCCACCTCCATTCCCTCCTCATGATCAAGGACCACATTAATGAAGAACTTGTGTTTGGAAAATTATGTTTTGTGTTTGTTTTAGTACTGTGTTTGCTTTATGTTTTATGTTAGTATTCATGTACTTTATTTTCTTTAAAGTATTTGTACTCTACATTTTCTTTGATTAATGTTATCTGATATGATTTTGGTTGTGTTTTTAGTTAAATTCTTTCCTTTTCATTTAACTTGTGCAATAAGAAGGCATTATAAGTGGTTTATATCTCTATAATACATCATTAACACTTGAGAACACCATTTAATTTGCCAATTTTTGAAATTAGGTACGGCCATGCCATAAACCGTGCATGTTTTGAAGAGATTTAGGTCCAAAAATTCAGAACCAGGCACAGTTGTGCCTAAATCACGCACGGTCGTACCACCTAGTTAAGTCCAAATTTGCTCAAAACAAGCATGGCCGCGCCACTTTCGCGCACGGCCGTGCCACCTGATGGTCATTCACCTCTAAATTTTTTCAAAGTTTTATGCATTGAGGACATTGTATAATTTAAGTGTGGGGGAGGAAAAATAAAATTTTTCAAATTAAATTTTGTTATTTTGTTTATTTAATATTTTTAGGATTTTTAATTCAAGTAGGATAGTGGTTTTTATCTTTCATTAAAATTTATCTTTTCAATAAAGGATTAGGCGATAGGTTGTTTAGTCCTTGTAAACTTCAAATTTTGCTCTTTTATTTATAAGCATAGGACTATTTTTAATTCTCAAAACTTCTACATTCTCTACACTTTTCTTTTACTCAAATTCTCTGCATATATATTCTCTACAATTCTTTTTTCTGCTACCTAATGAGTTCAAATAGCATGTATAGCAATAGCTGAAGGTCCAATGCAAAAGGGAAGGCACCAATGGAGATAAGACCTAAGCCAATAGATCTCAAAGATGAGTATGATGCCTTTTTCCCTATTTTCTCGGATGAAAAAGGTAAGAGATTATGTTCTCTTAGCAAAAGAAACATATGCATGCCTAAATACTTTGATGATCAATTTTTGAAAGATATTGGAATGCATGATTTTGTGAATATTTTGTGCAAAAGGCTAGGCTGGTTTAAGTTGAAAACGGTATAATATAATGTGTTTTTAGAATTGACCATTGAATTCTACACTACTTTGAAAATCAAAGATGAAGAGCAGAGAATTTTTTCATGTAGATTCTTTGGAAAAGAATATGAGTTTGATTATTGTTTGTGGTAAAAACTCTGCAAGTATACAGAATCGACAAGTAGTACTAAAGATATCATTCCCACAGAGATTTCAATCTATCCACCTATTAATCTACTTCTAATTGTTTAAAGCTCCCAATTGTAATGATCAATTTAATTATAATTAACTAAAAATAAAATAAAAAGATTAATTCTAAATATGAAATCTATTAACCAAATCTAAACAACCATTAGGAAATTAATTCACCTCACACTCATTAGCTAATTCTCTTTCCTAAATTCAATTATTCATGCAAATCCTGAGTGATCTAATATCTTAATCACCTTTCTCAAGGCTAATTAATTTACTCTGTAATCTTTAATTAAGAACATGCAATCCAATTCTCATTGCAATTGCAAATCCTAATTAATTTAATCACGAAGTTTAATCTCAACTCTTAAAGAATTTAATTAATTCAATCTATCTCTAGCACTAAACCAATTTCATTTATATTTATAGTTCCATTAAGACTATCATCTCTCAATAC
This sequence comes from Macaranga tanarius, assembly GCA_949673435.1. NCBI lineage: Eukaryota > Viridiplantae > Streptophyta > Magnoliopsida > Malpighiales > Euphorbiaceae > Macaranga > Macaranga tanarius. The sequence continues at coordinate 20,766 of CATIWO010206250.1, forward strand.
ATAATCTAAATTATAATCATGTCAATGCTGGCCAAACACAAACAAACATTAATCTCAATAAATATAATTTTGCATGAATAAAAGATTTATTGGAAAGGAAAACTTGACTAATTCATGTTCGAATCCTTAATCCCCTAATGAATAAAAACCTAGCCTATCATTATAAAACTAAACTTTAAAAACAAGTAAAAGAAATCCATCACTAATTACAAGAATTAAGAAGAAGAATAAGAAATTCAATCTCTTGATATCTCAAATCTTCAATCTCCAATCTTGATCTTCAATAATGCCCTAAAAGTCTCCTTTTTCCTGTCAAAAAGATCCTTTTCTATGTGCCCTCTTATTCCTTTTATAGCTCCCCTTCAATTCCCCTTAGATTAAGGTTCAAAGAAGTCAATCTTATCATGTCTCTTCCACATACACGGCCATGTAGATTTCATACATGCCTGTGTCTTTCATTTACTCAATATCTAGGCACCTACACCGCCATGTACCGAGCTATGTCTCAAGTGTATAAAATTGGCAGCGCATCACATGGCCTAACACACGGGCGTGTCTCGACCCGTGTTCAGTGTATACAAATCTTCCAGCAGCCTACACGGGCAGATACACAACCGTGTTGTTGCCGGTGTTCACAATAGCTTTAAAATTTGACTTCATTTGCTCCTAATCTATGATTAATCCGCATCCAACCTTAATTAACAACCTATAAACATAAATACCCTATCTTATTACAAATTAACATAAAATAACATAAATTTACTACCTAAAACATAACAAAATAGACAATAAACAAATTCCCCCACACTTAAGCATTTGTTTGTCCTCAAGCAAAAATTACTCAACATTTTATCACCAACATGAACAAAACTCAAAAACCACTTTCACTTGCACATTTAACACATTCTCCATTTAATATGTACCTTATAACTCAAAAGTCTAAATGATAATTCAAAAACTAAAGGATTCAATAAATTACCATGTGAAAAACTATCCTCTTAATTACAACCAACAATTTCACAAATCAATATTTAACTAAAGCCAACCATCAATCTCATCATATTACTTTTTATTATTTTGCCTTAAGTGCGTTTTACGCTCCATCTCATACATTTTTTTTCTTGTAAATCAAATGCATTAATTGAGTGAGTGCATTTTATGCTCCTTCTCACAACAACTTATATGCAAATCCCTTAAATACATTTTTTCAAATAAATTAAGCAAGTGCATGTAACGCTCCATCTTGCCCCTAAATCACATGGTTTGCTAAAATTAAACATTAATCTATGAGTCTCGACCATAAATAAGAGAATTTAGCATTAAGTTTATTAAACATCAAAAATCCTTTAACCCTCAAATTATCACCTAAGTTTAAAAATCATAAGCTATACATTAATTAGAGAATATATCAATTATACAAGAAAACTAAATCATTTGAATGAAGTTCATCAAAGTGATAAGCACAATCAAGTACTTAAGCATGAAAAATTTTTCAATTATTCCCTCCCACACTTAATTGACATATTATCCCCAATGTGTAAATGATAGAAAAATAAAGGAGAAAAAAAACTAGTACTCCCCTGATGTGAAAATGTACGATAGACCCGCGAATGTGGAGAAAGGAATAATCGAACTTAACCAAAATTGAAATGAAAAAAAAACAACAAAAACATAAAAGAAACACATAATAGGATATAATATGAAACTATACAGAATCCAAAAGAAAACAAAAAAATAACATAAAAAACAAAAATAAAAACAAACAAAAGAGTCAATCATCAAGGTCGTCTGTATCATCCAAATCATCTCCCTCATCCGCCTGCTCATCCTCCTCTGCAGCATCTATGTCGGCATCATCAGGCTAGGGAGCAAAAGAAGTCTAGGTCTTCATAGACTCTGAAGTAGTAGAAAAGAATGTAGCAGGAGCAGGAGACATCTGTGGAGGGTCCATACCCCTTTCAAGCATCAGCATCATCATACACTGCTACTACCAGTCAAGCTGAGAATGATGGTCTCATGTGGTCTCTGCGTCACCTCCTAACGCTGCTGCGCTGCCTCAATCCCTGCCAATGCATTAGCAGGGAGAACTGGAGGACTCTCCGAGACTGGAATGTCAGGAATAGGAGCATTGTGGCCCTCAGCTACCTCGGGTACCCCCTCATTAGGTGGAACTCTATTAATCAGGACATAAGAATCACCTCTCTTCTCGACGAGGTGCATCGATCTAAATATGTCCATGGCTAGCTCAATAGTAGAAAAACTCCTATGCAACCCCGTCAAAGCATTAAAAACCCATAGGTTCTTAGCTAACCTAGTAATATAGCATTCAGCACACAATGCCCCTCTTGACTTATTTGACATAGTGTCAAAATAAGTCACGAAACTATAACCTAAATTACAAGTCATCTAAGACATCAAGCCTGATAAATAAAATATATCCCGAACTGTCACAACTCCGGTGCTCTCACGATGACCACATATCATGTGAGCTATAATCTGATGCAATACCCTCAACACCGGAGATGTAAAACACATGCTCTTACTCTTAGTCAGCTCGTATCTATCCTCAAACTCAGAACGAACATGATTTCACCAAAATGCCCTAGCACGCGACCCTGACCCGTGTGACAAGGAGTTTTAGTATAACTTCATCGCAGCAAATGATTCAGTATATAATCCTAGGGCAACCCCAAACTTGGTAATGGACATAGCAAATTGTTGACCTCCTAACTGAAATTGAACCACCCCGGGTCGTTCATAATCAATCCCTTTTTTGTCTAAAATAAAGGATGCTAAAAATTCAATCATCAATTTAGTATAACTAGAATCCCTAATGTCAATCATAGGACGCCACCCCTACTGATTTAGCCTACTGTGTATCTCATCCCATAACCCAATTTTTTCTAAATCTGAACGACTCGGATATCTATTTGGTTCAATTGGAAGGGATGTGAGGGATTATACCTTAACTTGTGTCCGTTTGTTTGTGAATTGGAGAAGAGGGTGAAGTGCGGCGGTGCCGGTCGATGATGAGGCGGCCTGAGGTGGTGGGTCCACTCATGGAACGCTCAATGGAGGAGCTGGTCTTCGCCTAACTGATGGACGATCCCTCTGTGCCCTTGTTTTCATGTGTTTGGCTTGAGGAGAAGACATATGCAATGGTAATCGGAGGTAGAAGAAAGAAAAAGAGGGAAAAACAAGTGAGTGTGGCTGGATTTTTGGTCGGAATGGCGATTTTGGCGATGGAGTAGAGAGAAAAATATAGAAAATTGAACAGGCACGAAGAATGAATTTCAAAATCCCTAACTGTTCACCTTTAAAATCAGACAAGACACGAATGTGTATATTAAACACGGGCATGTTTCGTTAAGATTGGGGATTTCTACCAGATACACAGCTCAAGACACGAATGTGTCTTTGCCCGTGTATCTTGCTGCCAGGTTTGCTTCATGTCAACACGAGGACCAACACAGGCGTGTTGTGGCCCGTGTTTCTCCCTGTTAATTTTAATTTGATTGAACATGGTCTGGCATCTGGGCGTGTGGTGGCCCGTATATCTCTCTGTCTCAAATTGCTGTAATCGACACGGTCTAGGAAACGGGCGTGTCTCTGCCAGTGTTGACACTTTTTGCTTATATTGCTCAATTTCTTCGTTCCTCTATCTTTCTTTTCATTGGTGAACCTAAAACAAAAAAAATACCAAAATCAAAGTATCTACCTTAAAAAATCAAACTAAATAAATAAAAATTGCAAAAAAACATAAAAGAAATTGGGTTGCCTCCCAATAAGCGCTAATTTAAGGTACCTAGCTTTACCCTAATACATCAAATTTACTTGGGATTAGAATTGGAATCAAAGGAAACATTTTCTTTCTCCCTCGCCCACAAACCTCCATAATAGAGTTTACATCGTTGCCCATTCACTTTGAAACACTCGCCTTTGTCATTTTCAAGCTCAATGGCACTATGAGGGAATGTCTGTACCACTTTGAATGGTCCACTCCACCTAGACTTCAATTTACCTAGAAATAAGCGAAGACGTGAGTTAAATAACAACACTAAATCACCAACCTTAAGTCCTTCTTCATAATATGAGCATCATGCCACTTTTTAGTTTTGTCCTTGAAAAGTTTGGCATTTTTATAAGTTTGAAGGCGAATTTCATCTAACTCATTGAGTTGTAACAGCCTCCTCTCTCCCACGGACTTCAAATTAGAATTCAGTGTCTTACTTGCCCAAAATGCTCGATGTTCTAGCTCGATAGGTAGATGACATGCCTTTCCAAGCACTAACCTATATGGTGACATACCACTTGGTGTTTTAAATGTTGTACGATATGCTCACAATGTGTCATCCAACTTTGAAGCCCAATCCTTTCTTGAACTACTGACTGTTTTCTCTAGAATCTTCTTAAGCTCACGATTCGTTACCTCCACTTGTCCACTTATTTGAGGATGATAGGGTGTGGTAATTTTATGATGCACACCATATTTCTTCAAAAATGCCTCAAACTGTCAATTGCAAAAATATGACCCCCCATCACTAATAATAGCACGTGGTATTCCAAATCTTATGAATATCTTCTTTAAGAACTTAAGCACTACCTTTGCATCATTTATGGGTGTTGCCAAAGCTTCTGCCCATTTAGACACATAATCTACTCCCACAAGTATGTATTGGTTCCCAAAAGAAGATGTAAAAGGTCCTATAAAATCTATCCCTCATACATCAAAGATCTCAACCTCTAGAATTGAAGTGAGAGGTAGTTCATGGCGTTTTGACATGTTCCCAACCCGTTGGCATTGATCACAATAGAGGACAAACTCCCTAACATCTTTAAATAGTGTTGGCCAAAAGAAACCACTCTCCAACACCTTTGCACCTATTTTGGATGCTCCATAATGTCCTCCATAACTTGAACTATGACAATGTGTTAGAACCTCTAATACCTCTGTGTCTGGAATGCACCTCCTAATCATACCATCTCCACAGATTTTGTAGAGATAAGGGTCCTCCCATAGGTATTGCCTCACCTTATACAATAGCATCTTTCTTTATTGGTGTGAAATTCCTTCCGGTAGCACCCCCCCCCCTAACTAAATAATTGGCAATGTCTGTATACCAAGGGGTTGCTATATGGTGTAGCACTAAAAGGAACTCATCCGGGAAACTATCTCCAATAGGCTTTAGTGCACTCTTCTCTTCCTTTTCTAGACGTGATAAATGGTCTGCCACTAAGTTTTCCGAGCCTTTCTTATCCTTGATCTCCAAATTAAATTCCTGCAACAGTAAAACCCATCGCATTAGTCTCGGTTTGGCATCCTTTTTAGCAAGTAGATGTGGAATGGCAGAATGATCTGTGTAGATGATAATTTTTAACCCTAAGAGGTAGGAAAAAAATTTATCTACAGTAAAAACCACTGCTAACATCTCCTTTTCTGTGGTAGTGTAGTTAAGTTGAGCCTCTGTCAGTGTGCGACTAGCATAATAGATCACATGTAGGCGGTTGTCCTTCCTTTATCCTAAGACAGCTCCTATGGCATAGTCACTAGCATCACACATGATCTAAAAAGGTAAAGACCAATCCGGAGGTGTAATAATTGGTGCCGATACCAATGCCTTCTTTAACCTGTCAAAAGCACTCAAACATGCATCATCAAAGACAAGTGGCACATCTTTAATTAATAGGTTAGTCAAAGGTTTGGCAATTAATGAAAAATCCTTAATAAAATGCCGATAAAAACTGGCATGCCCTAAAAAACCACTAACTCCTTTAAGTGATGTAGGTGGTGGCAAATTTTCAATGATCTCTGTCTTGGCTCGATCCACTTCGATTCCTTTGCTAGAAATTCTGTGACCTAAGACTATCCCTTCTTCTACCATAAAATGGCATTTTTCTCAATTAAGCATAAAGTGAGTCTCTTCACATCTCTTTAATACCCTGTCAAGGTTAGCTAAACACAAATCGAAAGAGCCACCAAAAATAGAAAAATCATCCATAAACACCTCCATAATATTCTCAATTAAGTCAGAAAATATTGCCATCATGCAACGTTGAAAAGTAGCAGGTGCATTGCACAACCCAAAAGGCATGCGTCTATATGCAAATGTACCATAAGGACATGTAAATATGGTTTTCTCTTGGTCCTCGGGATAGATAAAAATCTGATTATAGCCCGAGTACCCATCAAGAAAATAATAATAGGCATAGCCCGCTATTCTCTCTAGCATTTGATCAATTAAAGGAAAGGGGAAGTGATCTTTCCTAGTGGCATTATTTAACTTCCTATAATCGATACAAACTCTCCACCCATCTACCACTCTCTTAGAAATAATCTCTCCTTTATCATTCTCTACCACAGTCATCCCACTCTTCTTTGGTACACATTGCACCGGACTAACCCACTCACTTTCGGAAACAGGATATATAATTCCTGCATCTAACGATTTCATTATTTTCTTCTTTACTACCACTTTTATGTTTGGGTTTAGCCTTCTTTGCCTCTCAGCTATGGGTTTGTGCCCATCCTCCATATGTAACCTATGCATGATAATAGAGGGACTAATTCTTTTATGTTAGAAATTTGCCACCTTAATGCCCTAACTCGCCCCCTTACTACTTCACACACCCTCATCTCTTACTTAACATTCAGTTTATTAGATATTATAATGGGCAATATGTTGTTTTCACCTAAGAATGCATATCTTAAATGAGTAGGCAATGGTTTGAGTTCTAACTTAGGGGATTTTTCAATGGATGGAGGTGTAGGGTTGTCACTTCTAACTAAGAGATCAGGTTTGGTGAATGTGTTCTCATCCTCATCCTTAGTGTCAATAGCATTCCACTCTTCATCATCACTATTATAGAGTGAAAAATTTTCCTACTCAATACAATCATCTAATGACACTATTTTCATGCATGCCTCATCATCTAAAGGAGCACCCACCCGTAAGGAGCCATCAGCACACTTTTGTCTTCATATTTTTATGATAACTTGAGTTACAAAACTCCAAATAGGGTGTAGTTTGATGCTATAGAAACTTTAAAGAGTCCTCTACAAATTTCGTGTTTTGAGCTTGAGTTGAATCTTTCTGTAAGATTCTCTAATTGATCTTGACATTTTATTGCTCACTTGCTCCTTTTTCATTTGGACTCCCATACGCACTCGATGTAGTGCCAAATGTTATGGAACTATATAGTGGATGTATATAGACTTGGTATAGGATTGAAAGACTATATAATGATCATTAGAATGTGTCTTATATATGTGATTATGTGCCTCATTAAATCAACTCTTTTGTGATAGGTATATGTGTACTATTATTTTTGTAACTACTTACTAAGTATCAAACTCATTTCCTTGCATTTATATGTTTTAGGGCATAGTTAGATAGAGCTCAGAGTTGCATTTGTTGGTAACCTTAGGTGGTCCAGAGGCAAACTTAGTGCAATTAGACCTCATCCTCATTTACATAAGACACATTGCATGTTTGTAATGATATTATGAATATATTATAGCCATGAGTAATTATATGTGAGTTGATGCATATGTATTTCATTTAAAAAAATTTATGCCACGTGTATAGTATGTGATATTAGGAAGCGTAACATTAAGTGATATCAGAGCTGGAATTAGATTCCCTTGGGACATGAGAATGTGATGCATTCATGGCATATCATGCATAAATCATGAGTTGTATATAATTGATGTGTGTTAAATTATATTAGGATGGATGGACACTAAGTACCTCGCTCTGGCCCTGAAAAGTCATCTGAGTTGGTTCATAGGCAAGTGCCTACGCATGCATTAGGTGAACAATCACAACCACTTCCTCCACAAGCTCTTTACCCTCCATTCATGCAAGAGTTTGTGCAAGTTATATGAGAGATAGCACAAAAACTGAATGAGAGTGCTCTTAATAAGAATTTTGAGAAGATTAGAAAACAAGGTGCCAAAGTTTTTGTAGGAACCACTGACCCAATGGTGGCTGAAGAATGGTTAAGGGGTACAGAAAGAGTATTGAATCAATTTGATTGCACTCCTGAAAAGAGGGTCCACTATGCGGCATCATTATTCGTACAAAATGCCTTGGACTGGTAGGATACAGTGCCGGGAAGCAGGAATGTTGCAATGACGATCACTTTGACAACTTTCTTGTAAGCATTCACTGATAAATACATGCCGGTTGTATACAAAGATAAAAAAAAACTCGAATTCCTCAATTTGAAGCAAAAAGAATTATCTGTAGCTGATTATGAAGTTCAATTCATAAGGTTATCAAAATATGCATCTGAAGAGGTGGCCACTGACGAATTGGAAAGAAACAAATTTGAAAGGGGACTAAATCTGGAAATTAGAGAAAGAATAGCAATAAAGCCACCAACTTATAGAGATCTTTTAGAAGTGGCACTATAGGCTAAGGAAACGATACTAGAAAAGAGTATTTTGGATACCAATAAGAAGAGAATGATAAGTGACTTTACTACACCAACTGGGTAAAGAGATTATTTATCTTTTAAAACCACTAGGACTCAGCAAAGCCAATTCAAGAAAAGTAGGAGGAACCAATGTGATCAATCAATGAAAGAATCATACAACAAGGGTATTGGAGAAGCAAATAATCAAAAAGACATTAGTAAAAGCAAATCTATGGATGGTACAACATCCTCAATGTGCAATAGTTGCGGTAAATTTCATTTTGGAGAATGTTAGAGAACTAAACCAAGAGTGTGTTTTTATTGTAGATAACCCGGACATTTTATTTTGGAGTGTCCAAAAAAGAAAAATGATGAAGAATCTCAAATGATGAGCCAAAGCAGTGCCGAGGGAAATATACCATAAACCCACTAAGGAAAGGGTCGAAGAAAGAGAGGAAATGGAACTAATACAATAATATCAACGGGGTCTTAAGGTCAATTCAGAGTCAAGTAAGAATGTATGCCCACATAAAATAACAAACTTCTGCAATAACCAAAGGAGATATGGGTACACATATTATGCTTATCTAAAATGCATCAGTATGGACATATCAGTTTAAAAGTTCATGCATTTATTCATATGAGTATGCATCATACTTGAATTGTTAAAATATGGTATGAATATTTTTATGCTTGTAGAGATAATATGATTACCAACTTGATGGGATTCTGCTTTAAAAAGAAAATAATATGAAATGATGATTATGTCGATTGGCTAAGTATCCGTCAATAAGAATATTGATACTATATTGATTGGCTAAGTGTCTATCGACAATAGTAATTGATAAAAATGTCGATTGGCTAAGTGTCCATCGACAATTCAAATAAGCTAAAATATGTTAAGAGTACTGTGATTGTGTGAAAATAGTTTCGATCAGGTACCGATTGTTGAGATTGGGATGTGAGTGTATGAACTTTTACTTTTGTGTGAATCATTATGAGATGCTATCTTTTATCGTTAAGATGAGTACAGGTGTTAAATAAGCCTTGAGATGTAAGCTTATGTAGGGTGCGCTCTAATGTTATTAATTATCATTATATTCATTTATCTATGGATGTGGTAAATTATGAGCATTTGTAAGAATATTGCAAGTGCACCGATGGTTATATATTCTTTTGATTATGTGAATTGAATGTGTAAACATAGATGTGGAAAAAAAATAGAATCGATGTACATAGGCTATGTCTTATTTATAAGCTATATTTTGTATATCCTGTGTAAATATTCAATATACTTTCTGTATATGATTAGTTTATGGATTTAATTGTGTAAGTAAAACGGATACTAAATGAAGTAATGGGTATATTTCTTTAATTGGAAAAATTCTGATTATGTTTTTAAGAAAATTACTAAAGGCTATTTCAGTATCGGTAGTAAACTTGAAATTATGATTGTGAATGGTATATATTATAAACTTGAGGTTGGATTACTGGAAATAAAATGATGATATGTTATAAAAGATAGGTCGATTGGCTTTGTGACCATCGACAATGTGAAATATGATGTCAATTGGTTTTATGACCATCAATAATGTGAAAGATAGGTCGATTGGCTTTGTGACCATCGACTATGAGAAATGTGTTGTCGATTGGCTTTGTGACCATCGACTATGTGGAATGTGAAATTATAAAAGTGAGTATAATTGTGAAAATGGGAAGGGTTGACTGTAAATGATTGTTAATATAATATGTTTATACATATATATTGATCATTATGTAATTATGGTTGTGAAATGTGAATGAGGAATGGAAGTGTAGTTGCTTTTAATGCAGGATTGGCCCTACTATAGTAGGGAGATGTCTATATTTTAAGGGAGGTTCTGCTGAATTTTTGGTAGATTCCTCGTAAATTGTGCTTGTATCGTTAAATTTTTATGATAAAGCCTAGTGTGCAATGGATGAGTTATGATCTATAGGTTGTGTTAGGCAATGTCGATAATGGTATGGGTATGCTATAAGTGGATTATTGATTTAATACCAGTTGAGATTAATTTATGCATTATGAATATGAATGTCTATGATAAGCAGTTAAGGAATAAAGAGATTCCAATAGTAAAGGTGAAATGAAGTCACCATTCACCTAAAGAAGGAACATGGTGAGTAGAAGAGCTAATGAAGCCAAAAATATCCATACTTGTTTTAGTTAAGTGGTGAGTAGTGAATTTCAGGGATGAAATTTTATTTAAAGAGGGAAGAATTGTATCACCCGTATTTTGGGAAGTATTATTCATGCATATTATTTTCATGTCATATGTGAGTACAATTATAGACTATATTTAAATTAAGTATGTAGTTTTGGGTAGAGAGGGGCTTAAGGGTTAAGAAAGTTAGGAGTTGGTTGTTACATGAGAAATGTAACACCTACATTTTTTATGCATTATATTTTCATAACATTTTGAGTAGAGTTATGGTTTGCATTTAAGTGCATATATGTACTTTTGGGTAGAGAGGGGCTTAATTGTTAAGAAAGTTGGGAGTTAGTTATCATATTAGAAAGTTGAGGATTTTTGGAGTAATTAGCCCAATTCATTAAGGATGTGTAGAGATTTTTGGGGAGATAATTGTTGATTATTATTATTTTATTATTAAGATATTTAGTGATAATTAGTAATTATTATGTAGAGAGTTTTGATGGGGCAAATGGATTGTTTTAATTGGAGTAGGTTTATTTGTGTGTGTGTGAGTATATGTGAGTGTATATTTGAAGAAGGGTGTAGAGAATTATAGAGAAGAAGAAGAAGAAGAGGGGTTCTTGAGAGGCTTTGGGAGATTGTAAGAATTTTTAACTCATCTAAGAATTAATTTGGGGAGTTTAAGAAGATCTATAAGTGTTTGGGAGCTTCAATTTGGTAAGTTTTGTATTTAATTTGATATATTGAAGTTAGGTTTTGAATGTTGAAATTCGGGTTCTGTTTTGGTTTTGCATCAGTCATTTTGTTTTTATCATATCTAGAGTTATAGACCTCTGATTTGAGCAATGTTTAATGCTCTGGAAACTTCAGATTATCCTCTACAACTTTTGTGTTTTGTGCTAGAGTTAATTCTGCTGTTTAGGGTGACTGGCACTGCCATACATTTTCTTGCTCAACCAGCCAACTCTATTTTTCCTGTGTTGCCCAATTTTACTCAAAAATTCATATTTAATTCTATAGATGTCCAAATTGAGAAATTCTAATTGGAATTTGTTGTAGACTCATTTGGCTAGTAGTATGAATTTCATAATTTTTGGACTTATGTAGACACATTGGGGCACATTGAACCTAGAGCATGAAATGGCACTTAGTTGCATTTAAGTACAAGAGTCTTGTTTGCTATGTGGTTTTGATGAATGATTGTGTGTAAGCATTGATAAGGATATTAGAGACACTACTCACTAAGGAAGCTTTACTTTAGAAGGAGTTAAAGCACTTGAAGTAAGTAGTGATTGTTATGTCATAAATGAGATGTAAGGATATATATATATAGTATTGTTAATTAAATATTATTCTTGTTTTTGTAATTGATAAATTAAGCATTATGTGTGAATAATAATACTTGTGAGATATATCAAAGAATTATATAGTGGTTAGCACAAATACTAGCATTGATAAAAAATACATGTGGATGAATTATGAATATTGAGTTATGATAATACTACGGTATGTTACAACGTGATTAGTATTTGCATACTATAGTGAGGTTGATATATTTGTTATGAGGTATGTTAATGAAATTATTGTAAGGTATATGATTGAACGTAGTAAATATGATAAATGTGATGGTATTAAATTTATAGTTGTAAGTGTGTATGTATTGTGAACTTAAGTTGGCCATTAGGTATAAATGATGTTATAATTGTGAGTAAATATGGATGTGATGTGTGATGAATATGTCGATTGGCTAAGTGATCGTCAACTATGATAAATATTATTATGTCAATCGGCTAAGTGACCGTCGACTATGTATAGTGTGATTAACATGTTGATTGGCTGAGTAACCGTCGACTATGTTAAATTTTGAGTATTTCGATTGGCTAAGTGACTGTCAACATATGTGAATTGTTAATTATATCGATCGGCTAAGTAACCTTTGACATATATGAATTGTTAAGTATATCGATTGGCTAAGTGACCATCGACATACTTGAGATGTGATTATGTCGATTGGCTAAGTGACCGTCGACTATGTGAATTGATGATTATGTCGATTGGCTAAGTGACCGTCATCATTGTGATTTGCTGAATATGTCGATTGGCTAAGTGACCATCGACATTGTAAATGATACTAAATTAATAATAATATGTTGTGACTGATGAGGATACTGAATGGTGAATATAATAAGTGTCATTGCATTTATGTTTATTCATGATATGTTAATTGGGGTTGTATAAAATGTGAAATATGAATGTAATGTTGTGAAGGAATGATTTAGTTGAATTGAGTACACTTTTGGTATATGTTTGGTAATGTGATAATATTATGGTATGTTACATGTGCTTACAATTAGCATACTAAAATGAAGTTAATATATGTGATGGTATTGATTTGTGGTTATATGTGTGAGGAAAGGTTCAGCTGGATACAAATTGTTGTATTGAAATGTACATACTTGAAATGTATGTTTGGGAATGAGATGCAATTGTGTGAATAGGTTGTTTTAGTTGAAATCAATGTATATGAATGCTTTAAAACTTATGAATAATTGAGCATTATATATTGATGATTAAATTGATGATGTTTGGTATATTTATGAGGTGTTTTTAGGGTTGTTTTAAGTTGTAGTTGAGTATGGAATGGTTTGGTGTGCATTTAAGTGGTTAAAGGGTAGGTTTGGGCAAGCTGGGGCTGCTCACGGTCAGGTCGCAACCATGAGGGTGCAACCGTGAGCACCCTAGGCCATTTTGTACATTAAAATGGTGCTTTAGGTGGCCGCTCATGGTCCGACTCGCGACTATGAGCACCTAATCATGACCGTTAGCAGGCTCCTCATGGTCATAAGCACCCGCTGGTGAGGAGCCATTAGCACACTTTTGTCTTCATATTTTTGCGATAACTTGAGTTATAAAACTCCAAATGGGGCGTGGTTTAATGCTATAAAAACTTTAAAGAGTCTTCTAGAATTTTTATGTTTTGAGCTTGAGTTGAATCTATCTGTAACATTCTCTAATTGAGCTTGACATTTTATTCCTCACTTACTCCTTTTTCATTTGGACTCCCGTACGCACTCGATGTAGTGCCAAATGTTATGGAACTATATGGTGAATGAATATAAACTTGGTAGAGGATTGAAAGACTATATAATTATCATTACAATGTGTCTTATATATGTGATTATGTGCTTCATTAAATTAACTCTTATGTGATAGGTATATGTGTACTATTGTTTTTGTAACTACTTACTGAGTATCAAACTCATTTCCTTGCATTTATATGTTTCACGGCATAGTTAGATAGAGCTCAAAGTTGTATTTATTAGTAACCTCAGATGGACCAGAGGCGAGCTTGGTGCAGTTAGACCCTATCCTCATTTGCATATGACATATTGCATGTTTGTAATGATATTATGAATATATTATAGCCATGATTAATTATATATGAGTTGATGTATATGTATTTCATTTTAAAAAAATATGCCACGTGTATGGTATGTGATATTAGGGAGCATAACACAAAATAGATATTTTAATGATATTTTATTATATTATTAAGTATTATTATATTTGTTATTTGGTGGATAATTATACCTTTAATATATAATTATAGGAAAGATACTTTAAGGGGCAAATGTTAGTTTTTGATTAGTTAGTTTTATACATGTATATTTAATTGTATTTGTATATGTGGGTGTGTAGAGAATTGGGAGGAAGAAGAGAAGAAGAGAGGGTTTTGATAGCTTTGAAAGATTTTGAAAATTCTCTACTCATCTAGTAAGAATTTTAAGGAATCTTTAAAATAATTATAAGTTGTTTAAGAATCAATTAGGTAAGTCATATATTTATTTATGATTAATTGAAGTTAGGTTTTTATATTGAAATTTGGGTTCTATTTTTCATGTGCATCAGTCCTAGTATTTTGATCATATCTTGAGTTCTAGAGCTCTGATTTAAGCAAGATTAGATGCTCTGGAAACTTCAGAGAGTCTCCTACAACTTTTATGTTTTAACATAGAGCTGATTTTGTTGTTAAGGTTGTCTGGCAGAATAAATATTTTCTTGCTCTTGATGTCAACTCTGTCTTACCCGATTTTAATTAAATTTCCATAATTAATTCCATACATGTCTGATTTGAGTAATTCTAATTGAAATTTAAAGTAGTTATGTCTATCTTCAATATTATTTTCATGATTTTTGGACATGTATGTGAATTATTTGGGAATATTGAACCTTGAATATCAAGTTGCACTTAGTTGCATTTAAGTGCAAGTGTCATGGTTGCTACATGTATTGATGTATAATTATGTGTAGGCATTGAAGAGGATATTGGAGACACTATTCACTAGGGGAGCTTTACTTTTAAAGGAGTTGAAGCTTGTAGTAAGTAATTATTATTATAATGCTTACATGCAGTGATTTTTAAGTAACTATAGTTATTTAACTATATTGATTTGTGTATGTCCTTTAAGTGGTAAGAATGATGAACATATATATATTTGAAAATGTTGTTGTAAGAAAGTGAGACTATTGAATGGTTGATTCAGCATGTATAGTGATGGATTGTGAATATTGGCACTTATGAGTGCAAGCCACTTGATGTGGTATGAATTGATATGCATTGCTTATAAGAAAGGTGAATTGTGATTCACTATAAGAAATGGAAATGATGAGAAATGAAAAGGGATGTTAAATTTGATGATATAAGTGTACATATGCATTGTGATATGTTATCAGAATGATTGAAATATATGCTTATGGTATGATGTGTTGTGTTTCATAAGAAGGTGAAACAAGTGAGGAAATGATTATGTGTGAGATTGTGTGTTGAGTGAAGACTGAGCCGGATGAATAGTCTTCACTGATTGTGAAATAGGAAAGCTGAGCAGGGTGGATAGCTACCCATAATTAAATTAAAAGAAGTGAGACTGAGCCGAGTAGATAGTCTCACTATATGGCCATTTGAAATTATGAGTATGAATATGAGAGATATGCTAAATGCGGCTTTGTGTGAGATGATGGTATGGAAATGATTTTGGCCTGATATTGAGCCACGAGATGGGAATATGAGTGTACACATTCTTGTGATTATATGAATTGGTTATGGATAATTAATATGCATAATCATGCTTTGTGGCATTATGTTTAAATATCTACGTGTTCAATATGGATTGAATTGTTGTGTGATAATGTGTAATGGTGTACACTTATATATGTATGTTGTTAAATGTTAAAAGATTGTTGATAGTATTGTGATTATTTATATAATGTTGAATAAGGATTTGGTGCAAGATGTGAATGTGATGAAAATGGTGGGGTGTAGATATTAAGTGTATACACCCATATATGTTTGTGTTAGCAATTGTTAGATTGTTATTAATGTTATGAGTTTGTGAATATGTTGAGAATTGCTTGATAAATGTGAAATTGTGTTATCATGATGGTGACATGGGTCAAGACACGGGCGTGTCTCGAGCCGTGTGTCAAGATACGGCTTGTTTTGAGATTTAGATATGGCCATGTTTAACTTTGTAAATTTTGCCCGAGAGGTACATGGATACGTACATGGGCGTGTATACAGCCATGTATGGATTATGCAAATTGTGTATTCTGGACCGAGGGATATACAGGTATATACACGAGCATGTACATGACTGTGTATGAGGTTGTATAAATATGTGTTCTTAACGAAGAGCTATACAGGTGAGTACACGGGCGTATAAATGGCCATGTATAATATTATGGAATTGTGTATTTTGAACCGAGAGACACACGGGCTTGTTCATAGCCATGTGTATGTATGTGTTTTGGGACCGAGGAGTACACGGCTTGAGACACGGGTGTGTCTCAAACCGTGTAGTTCAAATTTCAACTATTTTGACTTATTTCTATTAATTAGTTCTTAAGAAGTATTATATGTATGATTATATTAATAATTGCTTATTGAGTCACAAGCTTATTCCTTTGCAAAATATATTTGTCAGGATAGATAGAGCTTGAGGTGTGCGGTGTTTATAAGCTTAAGTGGGTCAGACGCAAGCTTGGTGTTGACAATCTCATCCTTATTTGCTTTTGGAATTTTGGTTTATGTATAGATATCATGTATACTTAGTTATATAAGTTAATGACTGTGTATAAGATTTTATTACATACATGAGAAACTTTCTTATGCCATGTATTTGTTTCTTCTTGTGGACACGTGTATGTTGTGATTGAGGGTGTTACATTTAGTTATATCAGAGCGGGAATTAGATTCCCTTAGGACATGGGAACATCCTTGTATTCATGGCATATAATGCATAAGTCATAGATGACATGTAGAGATATACATTGTATTTGTCAGGAACTGTCTAAATGAGTCATCAGAGATAATTGTAGATAGATACTTAAGCATACATTGCATGAGCTTGAATAAGTTTTTCACTTATAACCTCTTTTTAAGATGCATGTTATTTTATAGTAGAGGATTTGATCTTTTATGAAAGTTATGAGAAAATAAGAGAGCAAAGTGTGAAGATTTTCGTGGGTACTAGTAAACCACTGTAGTAGAAGAATGGTTACAAAATATGTAAAATATTCTTGATCGAATTGGTTGTATTGATGAGGAAACAATTAGAAATGTTGTATCATTATTTGAGCAATACATTCTGAACTGGTGGAAACAATATCAGAGGAGATATTAATTTGGATAGATTTTCTGAGGGTATTTATAGGAAAATATATTTTAGATGACTATGTGAACATAAAGAAGAGTGAATTTCTAGAGTTGAAAAAAAAATTATATGTGGTCGAGTATGAGAAACAGTTTGTGGAATTGTCTAAGTATGGTCTAGAAGAAGTGGTTATTGATGAGGAGAAGCGGAAAGGATTTGAAAAAGGGTTGAATTTGAAGATTCATTTTCTAAAGATATTGATTCTCATCATGATACATTTGTAATGATAGATTATAATTTTTAATTCGTATGGTTATTGACATAAGTTGGAATAAATGAATTGATTGAACATGATATATATGTTTCTATACTTGCTGGGATGTTATGAAATGATAATAAGAATTTTGCTTAGAACTAATAATTGATGATAATTATGTGAGGATTTAATAGTTATGAAGCTGGAAGGAGTATTAGTATTATTTTGAGAATCAATTGGGTATGGAATTATCATGATATTATAACTATTGTATAAGGAGATAGTTATATATATTTGGGAGAAGAGAAAAATAGAGATAGTGGGTGAAGAAGGAATTTTACATGTTTGTTAATTCCTATTACGATTACATCATACATGATTGAAATAGGCAAGAAGCCTATTTAATTGATGTTAAAGATTTAATGAAGATTAATTCGAGAAGAGTGAATGAATTTATAATTGTAGAATTTTCTATTATATTCCAAATAAATTATTGAAATTATTTTAGTATTGGAAAGCGAATTTGAAATTAAATCATACCCAAGATCGCATCAGTATTGATTACTTATTATAGAATAGTATCATGGGAGTTGAAAGAGATAAAAGGGGATACATTGATGAATTGAATAATACATTACGGAGGCATTAATTTCGTTATGCAGGATGAAGATGATAATGGGCAATTATGTGTTGAGTATGATATTTATAAATAGGATTTTTCAACGATATTTGAATTAGTTATAACTGTTTTATTTGATAATGCTTTTATTTATCAAATAAAGAAGAATATGGCAAGTCTTTCTGACTGGTATTATGGGGAAAGATAGTTGTATGATATTCTAGTAAAAATAAATTGAGAGTGAGGAAATTATTTTCCTTGAGAAGACAATGAGGAGGGAAATAAATTGAATTAGATGAATCAATGTATAAGTAAGATGTGTTGTGTATGTAGTTCATGTGGGGTCATATGTAGGAGTTAGAAAGAGCAGGAAAGACAGAAACAACTATAAGAACTCCCCATTTATTGAGGTGGGAAGTATATTGGTAAGTACTTATTAATATGATGTGTATATTAGCTTCTTTTATATGATATGAAATTAATAGTAAATGTGTGCTTACTTGGATAATTAAGCAAGTATATGAATCATTATATATGTTAAGAGCATTAGATTATGATTTATTTCATTGACAATGGAAGGATAATAATGTTGGTGTTGTTTTAGAATATCAATGTTTATATGTAAGAGATTGGTATGGATATATATAATAAGTGAAAGAGTTTTGAATGAATTAGTAACTAAGAAAATAAATGCATGATTAAATATATATATATATATATATAGTGAAATATATGATTGGATATGCTAAGAATAATGTTTTAAGTGATATTATTATATTTTGATGAGAATTGGTGTGAAACGATTGTATTGTGATTGTGAATTAGTTGATTATGGTGAAATAATATCTATTGTGAATAATGTTTGAGCATATAATAATGTGTGATTGTATTTTGCTATGTTGTGTGGTATTACATACATGATTGTTAAATTATTGTGATAAATGATAATGTGGTGAATTGAGAATAACTATTGAAAAGTTAAGGATGTCTATTATATGAATACAAGCCATTTTATATGGCATGGATTGAAAAATGCTATGATGAAAATGTTGAATATTGATTGAATGTGATGTGGATATTGATTAATGGTGAGAAAATGTAAAGTATACGTGTGATAGTGGAGACTGAGTCGGGTGGATAGCCTCCACTGATTGTGAATTAAAAAGTATGAAATTGAACAAAATGTAATAAAATGGTGAGATATGGGCAAGCTGAACCGGGTAGATAGCTACCTATGATTGATGTGTGAAAGTGAGATCTAAGACTGAACCGGTCGGATAGTTTCAGTATGTGGCCACTTATGAAATTGTAATTGTTATGAATAAGCCAAATTGGCTAAATGTGAGGCAATTGTGCAAGAATGGTTCCGACCGGATACCAAACAATGAAATTGAGATGTGAGAGTATGAATTTTTGCATTTATGTGAATTATTATGAGATAATATCCTTATTTTTGAGATGAATCCAAGCATTAAATAAAATATTGAGAATTGAGATTCGTGTGATGTGTAATCGATTGCTTATTGATTATATTTATACTTTTCTAGTGTGGAATTGATGATTGTGGATTTTGGAGATGATTAAGTGCAAATGCATATATTTGACTATATATATATAAAATCCTTTATATGGGAGTTGTTAGTGAATAATAAATGTATCATAAAAGGTGACCATATGAATATTAAATGATTTGTTGATATAGAAATACTTTAAACTTATGTTTGTGAATGAGATTTATTTGTATGAAATAGCTATTGAGACCATGAAAGTATGAATATATATGTTTGAACTTGTGGTTGATTGATAAAGCAAAATATTCCTATATATTTTTATAATAAATTCCTATTCTTGTGCTTAATTTGTAAAATAAATATTTGATTTAATTCTTATTTGATATATTGGTAGGAAATCATGCTAATGCGGAAAAAGGAACCAAAATTGGATTTTAAAGTTAAGAATTGAAGCAGAAAGTCAAAGTGCAGTCTGGGCTATATTTTCAACAAGAATTCGAACTTCATTGTGCCCACGGACGCTTACGCGGAAATTATGCGGTGCAGATTTTAGCTGATTCTTCTACCCTATTTTGGCAGCAATTTCAACCTCTGAAAAGTTCCTAGTTTATATGATTATCTTTTGAGGAAGTTTTTAGGCTAGGTTTTCTATAAAAAGGGGGTTTATGTAGAGAATCAAATAAATATTCAACATTATTATTTTCAGTCTTCTTTATTTTTAATTTAGAGTTTTTATAAGCCATGAGTGGCTAAATTTTCTTTTTCTAGTCAAGGATATCAAGGTATGATTCATGAATAAATTGTGAGAATTTATTTTCATTGTTTTCTCTT
>CATIWO010206314.1:0-16978 GCA_949673435.1 Macaranga tanarius
GGATGCTGCTTGGAGACAGAGGTTCCTTTGCTTGTCTATGAATTCATCCCTAATGGAACTCTTTATCAATATCTACACGAACAGAAAAAGGCCTTCCAGTTATCATGGGAAATGCGCTTGCGGATCGCCATTGAAGTTTCATGTGCAGCGTCCTACTTGCATTCTGCAGCATCTAAACCAATTTATCATCGAGATATCAAGTCAGCCAACATACTGTTAGATGAAAAGTACGGAGCAAAAGT
This sequence comes from Macaranga tanarius, assembly GCA_949673435.1. Classification (NCBI taxonomy): domain Eukaryota; kingdom Viridiplantae; phylum Streptophyta; class Magnoliopsida; order Malpighiales; family Euphorbiaceae; genus Macaranga; species Macaranga tanarius. The sequence continues at coordinate 243 of CATIWO010206314.1, forward strand.
ATCAGATTTCGGAACTTCAAGATCGATTGCTATTGATCAAACCCATTTGACTACTCATGTACTGGGTACCTTTGGATATGTGGATCCAGAATACTTTCAATCAAGCAAATTTACTGAAAAGAGTGACGTTTACAGCTTTGGAGTAGTCCTGGTTGAACTCTTGACGGGACAAAAGCCGGTTTCTTCAGCAAGAATAGATGAAGGCATTGGTTTAGCAGCACATTTCGTCCTTTCCATGGATAGTGGCAAGCTTTTTGACATAATTGATCCTCGAATTGTTGAGGAATGTGATAAAGAAGAAGTGTTAATAGTTGCTACCCTTGCGAAAAGATGTGTGAATCCGAAAGGCAAGCTACGGCCAACAATGAAGGAGGTAACCCTACAGTTGGAGGGAATCAGACAAAATAATGATGAAATCAAAATGAACACTTTTGATGCTTCCCCCATTTCAACATTCTCAAGCTCAAGTACTGATACTGACAATGGACTCGTTAATGCCCATGTTGAACCATTGGTGTAGGCAGCGAAGTTCAGCGCGCGTCCAAGTATTTGGCACCACGGCACTGTGGGGGCTCAGGGCCCACTAGGAATACAATTTTGTGTCTTGATAGGCTTAGTTTGGAGAATGGAGTCGCCACTCGGGTGAAATCCGGGAACACTTTTACAGCAACTGAATCCCACGGAGGGAGCTCAGCAACCGTCTCAGAGATTGGGTCCGAAAACTGGGTATGAGTTTTTGAATGGCCCACCCGACCTTGCGATCAGCCTTCGTTTGTTTTTCATGTTTTATCATTTTTAATTATTTAATTATTCTTTTAATTACATGCAAATGAGCCTCAATCAATTTCTAGATTTTAGTTTGAGCCCAAGTTATTAATTAGCCCATTTAAATGCAATTTGGATCTGATCCATCACATTCATTCATCCACACCGTTCAACATAAATAATTAACAGATAATCAAAATAATATAAAAACACATGCAAAGAAAGGGAGGGAGGAGAAAAGAGTTACAACCCATTTCATGCAAATAAAATAAAAAATAAATAAAATACAATTTAACTAAAGCCTAAAATTAAACACTTTACAATATTAAATAATCCAATTATATCAACCAGAAAATAAATAATTAATTAATAAATCTCTAGTTAATCAAACCATCATCAATTAATAATAAATGATAAGCAAAAATAAAAATATTGCATAAAAATAAATAGGCCAAGAATAAAATAGCAACTAAAATAAAAGAACAATAAAATAAATCAAACAAACAAATACAAACAAATAAAAATAAGAATGCTAATTGAATATAAAAAAATAAAAATACAACAAAATAATAAGAATTAAAAAAAAAAAGAGGTGCATGGCAACAGTGAAGAAATAAATTTAATTTTAAAAAAAAGAAAGTGGGCAACAGTGTCGAGCACTGTTGCCAAACAAGAAAGAAAATTTTGTTAACAACAAAAGGACGACAACAGTGTATATGGCACTGTTGCTGTCAAATGTAAAAAAATTATAGTTTTTTTTTATAACAATAAAAATGAAAAAAAAAAAAAATCTAAATTAATTAATTACAAAAATAAATCCAATTATAATTCACATACTCATGTAATCATGCTTTAAAATTGAATTTAAACCAAATAATCATAGAAAAAAAATACAAAAGCAAGGGAATACTTGTCTTGAAAGTAGATAGCACTCAGAAGCTCCTTTAGCAGATTGCAATGGTGAGTCCCACAGTGTAAGGCCAAGTCCTTATCTTTTTTTTCTACATTCTTTTTTTTCTGATTCTTTTCCAATGGATTTTTTCTCTGTCTTTTTTTTTTAGGATTTTCTCTCTACCCTCCTCCTCTCTTCTTTTTTTCCTCCCCCTTTTTCAAGGTTTCTTCCTTTCCTTTTTATAGAGATTTCTCTCTTCTATTAGGGTTTTTAATGTGTTTTGGGCCTAATTTATAGGCTATTTGGGCTTTGATAGGTTTTGGTTCAGTTGGGTTGTAGGCTATTTAGGCTTGATTCTCTCTTTAGAAAAGGTTGGTCCTTTAAACCTTACATTGTTGGACCTATTTTCTTGGGCTTTCATCATTGGGCTTTTACCTCGTGGGCTGGGCTAAAACCATGTGTCCACAGTTTACCCTCCTGCTTTTCAAAAATTGAAATGCAAGCAATGTAATGAGTGAAAAGCACATGCAAGCATTACAACAATTCATGAAAATGCAGAAAAAATGCAAATAACGAAGAAAGATTCCAATCTTTGAGGTAAGATGTTTGAAAACAGATAAAAGATTCTGATTTTTGTTCTGTCAACCTTGATGTTCAAATCAAGAGGTTTCTTAAATCCGGAGATTCGATTTATGCACCGTTATCCTCGGGGTACAACCTGAGAGGTGTGGTTTTAAATCCTGAGATTTGATTTTTTTTTTTGAATCCTGAGATTCGATTTTTGAATCCGGAGATTCAATTTTTTTGAATCCTAAGATTCATTTTTTTTAATCCGAAGATTCGATTTTTGAATCTGGAGATTTGATTTTTGAATCCTGAGATTCAATTTTGAATTCGGAGATTCGATTTTGAATTCGGAGATTCAATTTTTTTGAATCCTAAGATTCGATTTTTCTTTAATCCTGAGATTCGGTTTTTTTGAATCCTGAGATTCGATTTTGAATCCGAAGATTTAATTTTAAATTCGAAGATTCAATTTTGAATATGGGGATTCAATTTTGCGCACCGTCATCTTTGGGGTACAACCCGAGAGGTATGGTTTCATCGTCCAACCTTGATGTCTGAACCAAGAGGCTTCGAGAGAAGGAGCACACCTTATCACCACCATCAGTGTCATGCAAAAATGAATGAAACAAGTGAGTTGAGCCATATAGCCACTTCAGGCGTCAGGAGAAAATAAGTAAAATGAGCCTATAGCCACTTCGGGCGTCAGACGAAAGCATATGAAATGAGCCGTATAGCCGCTTCGGACGTCAGGCAGAAAACATGTGAAATGAGCCATATAGTCGCTTTAGGCATCAGGCGAAAACGAATGAAAAGAGCCATGTAGCCGCTTCGAGCGTCAGACAAAAATGAATGAAAAGAGTCGTGTAGCCGCTTATGGCGTCAGGTAGAAAATAAATAAAACGAGCCATGTATCCACTTCGGGCGTCAGGAAAAAAATATTTTTCAAAACACAACTGGGCTGATGCATGTATGACTAAAATACTCAAAAGCTTGCAAAGGCAATTTTAACAAACACAACTTCATGTGATGCATGTACTCATGAGATTCAACAGTAAAATTTATAAAACATACGACTAGTCAAATGCCTCTTCTATTTAGAGCTTATATTGGGAAATTGGTTTCCTCTTCTATCATAGACTCCAAATTTGTAAATTGAGTCTATTAAGACTGCCATTAAAACTAGTGTTATTGGAAACAAAACCTGAGACCCTCCATAATTAGAACAGGATGATGACACAATAAATGCTTCTTAGCTTGATTGTGGTCTAAGAGTGCTCGGCTGTTGCAGGACTATAACGATCATAATCAATGTGAAAGAAACACTTCATCTGCCCCTAGTAAAATTTTGCCACACTTTAAGTCCACTTGATTGCCTCTCAACCTGAAATTACAACCAATTTTATTTTATATTCCCTCTTTTACCTAGGCCACCCTCTTTCTGAGAGTTTTCAAACCTAGCTGGGTTTTTTCATTTTTCTTTATTTTTTATTTTCCCTTTTTTTACCTAGATTGCTTCCTTTCTGAGAGTTTTCAATATAACTGGGTGGTTGCAAAATCATACTGATGATTAACCATGCATTGTTGGTCGGCCTGACTACCTGATATCCATACTGCTGTGATGTGCTTATTACTCATTGCTGACTTGATATTCATGTGACTGATTGTTTGATGTATGTGTTGCCACTTTAACTGCTGATCATATGAATTTGTTGCTAATTCACAAAAATTCATGTCTGACACTTCGTGTGCTAATATCACGTCAATTATGTTCATTCCATATGATTACTAATTCGTTACAACTGTGCACATTATATTATGCTTGTTATTGACCAGCCTCTTGCAGGTTTTCTAGTCAACTATTTTTTTTTAGCTCACAAGGATTTAAGACAGGTTGGTAAAGATGGGTGTTGGAGGGGAATTTTAATTTTGGTTGTAGTAGAGATGAGAAATTTTCAATGGCTGCTCAGGGATTGACTTTCTCAAAGATGGGTGGCAGTCAAGACTTTTCTTCTTTATTTCTACTTTTTTCTCTTCTTTCTTTCTTTTTTTTCAATTTTCTTTTCTTTTTCTTTCTTTCTTTTCATGTTTTTTTTTTAATTTTTGAAGAGAGTTGATGTAAAGGAGAGGCGAAAGGTTTGATGCCCAAAGAGAAACTAAAAGTCGATATTGACATTTAGCCATTTTTGTTCAATGGGGTTTTTCTTTTCTTTTTATTCTTTTTTTTGTCTCTCTCTCATTCAAGCATAATATAGTATGCAAAGTTATAAAAAACTTGTAATCACATAAATCAAACAATCAAACATTTATCAACATAAAAGAAAAAAACTTACAGCAAAATATTATTTTGATTTATTATAGTCATAAGAGACAACTACAGTCATTCATCAATATCCAGCTTCATGTCACTCTCAATTTGCATACCAAAGTGGTACAATTCCCTAAAATTCCTAATGCCCATGTTCTTCAGCTTGTCATCAATTGGTGGAATGTAAGCTTCTGCATCTATAAGCAGTTGATCCGATTCCGCAGGTTTATGCCTTATTAGAGCCAACTTTCCTCTCCATCTATTCAGGAAGCTTGTGAAGGATTCATCAGGCTCCTGCCTTATATTCAATAATTCTTTGAGGGAGATTTCAAACTGAAAATTTAGCCCATATTGCTTGATAAAGGCTGAACAAAGCTCCTTCCAACTCTGTTGAACATATGCATCCAATGTGTAATACCACTTAACAGCAGCTCCAGTTAAGGACAAAGGAAATTACTTGACAATTTGTGCCGTGGTCAAACCAATGGGCTTCATGAAGGCGATATACCATTGAAAGTGCAGGTGAGGGTCATTTGTCCTATCATACTTCTTGATGTCAGGAAACCTGTATTTTAGGGGCAGTGGATCATCTTCCTCCAGATCTAGGTCGGGAAAATCACGGTTGGGCCCAAGCTTCTTCATCATAGCTTGCAGCTGATCCATCTATTTTCTCATATCTTTCTCCCATTCGGGTTCAGCTGAATTCTTTGCTACTTTCTATTTTTCTTTGAGCGGTTCACCGACTATAGTTTTGGTTTCAAAGTCTTCTTCCTCCATAGGCCTCTTTTCAAACATCTCAGTAAATACCTCTCTGTACATTTATCGCACATCATCCCTGAACTCCCTCAGAATTTCTTGTTTGAGGGTATCTAGATCAAAGTTGAAGAGTCTCGACATTATGTTCCCCTTATAATATGGTCTCAATTGACTAATTGGATTCTTGATATTAGCAGACTAAATCTCTCTTAACTTGCTTCCAAACAGAAGAGACTTTTAACTGTAAAACATACATTTTGAACATAAAATGAGTGGCATGTATGTATGAAATGCAAATAATTTTTTTTTTATTTTTTTGATTTTTTGAATTTTTTTTAAAAGATTTTTTTTTAAAAGAGTTTAGAAAACAAATACATAAATAACAAACACACAAGTCTCAATAGCGAAGCCTTCCAACCTTATTCCTCTCGCACACATGTTCACAGTGAGTCTCTTATCTTAGGATTTTTGGTCTGGATTTTAATTATCAACAGGGGATAATAAAATCGACGTATATGCGAATCTCTCGAGACGGAACAAATAAGTAGCATATCTCTTCTATAAAATCAAAGTCCAACATAACGGACTAAAGCCCAATCTAAAATGGATCATCATTATTGGACTTGGACTTTATGAATGAGACTACTATATGGCAACAGAACACATGCATTTAGGGAAATCTTAAGAGTAGTTGCTAGGGCACTTACATGAGCTGAGTCTCGGGTAAGTCAAAGGCTCCCACAGTCTATTATATACTTTTTCTGTCTCCCCACTCAAGGGTCCAAATGACGTACTCATTTGCACTGCACTGTGAGTGACAATGGTCATATACTCTACGACTAGGTTTAAATGAAACACAGGCAGCAAAACAACAACCATTGTTAGTTTAATAGGGACTTTGTGCGCAGTATGTGAAAGTAGTGTAGTGAATGCAGATGCAGAAAGGAATATTTAGATAATTAAAAACAATAAAACACGAAACACTGGAATCAGTTTCTCTATCCCCAGTGGAGTCGTCACTGTAGGAGACAGGGTTCAGCGCGCGCCCAAGTGTTCGGCGACTATAGTACTATGCGGACTCAGGGCCCACTAGGAATATAACTTTGGGCCTTGATAGGCTTAATTTGGAGAATGGAGTCGCCACCCGGGTAAAATCCGGGAACACTTTTATAGCAACTGGATCCCATGGAGGGAGCCCAGTAGCCATCTCAGAGATTAGGTCCGGAAACTGGGTATGGGCTTTTGAATGGCCCACCCGACCTTGCGATCGGCCTCCATTTCTGTTTCATGTTTTATCATTTTTAATTATTTTATTATTCCTTTAATTACATGTAAATGAGCCTCAATCAATTTTCAAATTTTAGTTTTAGCCCAAGTTATTAAATAGTCCATTTAAATGCAATTTGAGTCTGATCCATCAGATTCATTCATCTACACCATTCAACATAAATAATTAACAGATAATCAAAATAATATAAAAATACATGCAAAGAAAGGGAGGGAGGAGAAAAGAGTTACAACCCATTTCATGCAAATAAAATAAAAAATAAATAAAATACAATTTAAATCTACTAAAGCCTAAAATTAATAAAACACTTTACAATATTAAATAACCCAATTATATTAACCAGAAAATAAATAATTAGTTAATAAATCTCTAGTTAATCAAACCATCATCAATTAATAATAAATGATAAACAAAAATAAAAATATTGCATAAAAATAAATAGGCCAAGAATAAAATAGCAACTAAAATAAAAGAACAATAAAATAAATCAAACAAATAAAAACAAATAAAAATAAGAATGCTAATTCAATATAAAATAAATTAAAATACAACAAAATAATAAGAATTAAAAAAAAGAGGTGCACGGCAACAGTGAAGAAATAATTTTAATTTTTTTAAAAAAAAAGTGGGCAACTGTGCCGAGCACTGTTGCCAAACAAGAAAGAAAATTTTGTTAACAATAAAAGGACGACAACAATGTATATGGCACTGTTGCCATCAAATGTAAAAAAATTATAGTTTTTTTTATAACAATAAAAATGAAAATAAAAAAATCTAAATTAATTAATTACAAAAATAAATCCAATTATAATTCACATAATCATGTAATCATGCTTTAAAATTGAATTTGAACCAAATAATCATAGAAAAAAAAATACGAAAGGAAGGGAATACTTGTCGTGAAAGTAGATAGCCCTCATAAGCTCCTTTTAGCAAACTGTAATGGTGAGTCCCACAGTATAAGGCCAAGTTCTTATCTTTTTTTTTCTGATTCTTTTCCATAAGATTTTTTCTCTGTTTTTTTTTTTTTCTAGGGTTTTCTCTCTAGCCTCCTCCTCTCTTCTTTTTTTCCTCCCCCTTTTCCAGGGTTTCTTTCTTTCCCTTTTATAGAGATTTCTCTCTTCTATTAGGGTTTTTAATGTATTTTGGGCTTGATTTGGTTTTGGGCCTGATTTATAGGCTATTTGGGCTTTGATAGGTTTTGGTTCAGTTGGGTTATAGGCTATTTGGGCTTGATTCTCTCTTCAGAAAGGGTTGGTCCTTTAAACCTTACACTGTTGGACCTATTTTCTTGAGCTTTCATCATTGGACTTTTGCCTCGTGGGCTGGGCTAAAACCATGTGTCCACAATTGGCTTCTCGCATAACCTGGTGAATTAAGATTTAATAATCTACATATCGTATCTGTTTCCTTTTATAATGTGGGTTTATAATCTAGCTTTGCGAAAGTACATTACTAAAGTAGGTCAAAGCAGCAAAGCTTAGAAAGTTTGCTCCAAGGGTACAATGTATACATGCATATAGAGTATACATGAAATACACATTGTATAAAGTAGATGGTAGATAAACTTGGTGGTCGGACAAAAAAAGTATTTAGCCACATTTTGCAATCTATTGGAACATAAAAAGCTTTTAGCTCTTATATGACTTTGGCTTTTATACCTCACCAGTATGAGTTAAGTGCTGGTTTTATAAGTGGATCTGTAAAGTAGGGTATGAGTATAGCTTCCCCTGTCCATCTGGCCATCCATGAAAGCATTTCTTTGAAAACCAGAGGAATGGACATTTTAAAGACAGAAACCTCATGAAAGCGTTGTTCATATCAATATTATCATCCTGAAAGCAAAAAAGATCCAAATGATTAGAAAGCAAAAAGAAATCACATCGTTGAAATCCACAACCATACTTCATAATCAAAAGTCAGATGTCCTCAACATGCTAGTAAAAATTGGGGAATGCCATCTAAGAAATGGAATGATTCCCCATCTTTTAAGCAACTAAATGATAAGATAATATTAATTTGTTATAGTCTGTTGTGTGTGATTAGCTTGCTATCTCTATATTCATCTATCTTTATCTTCAGTTCTCATTTATCTTGTATAACAACTTGTTGTAACTCAGCCTATAATAATGGCTTGATCACTTAATAATATTTTGAGGTTGTTCTGTTGCACTATCATGGTATCAGAGCATTGTGCTTAACAGCCCCAATTTTTTTTTAGTGCAATATGGCAGCACAGCAACTTGTCCCATCTTCTTTATCTTCGCATACATTACCATCCCTGCCCAATATTTCTAGTCAATTACCTATTAAATTAACTTCAACCAATTATTTGTTATAGAAGGCTCGTTGTGTATAACTGCCTCGTTGTGTATAACTGCTTCTTTTGCATAGTTATGATTTGGCTTCTCACATAGACCCGACCATTGTTCCTCCTCCACAAAACACAGTCGAAAACACTATCAATCCATAATTTACTACCTGGTTTTATCGGGATCAACTGGTACTCAGTTGGATAATTGGATATATTTTTTAGCAGTTTATACCACAGATTATTGGTGTTTTTTGTGCCAAGGATGCTTGGAATAAGCTTGCCTCAGCCAACGCTTCAGGTTCAAAGGCTCAGATTTGAACCATTAAAAGCAATTTTTATAAATTGCAAAAAGAAACAAATGAAGGTATTGCACAGTATACACAATGAGCCAAAGCTATGTACGATCAACTTACTGCTCTTGGAAATCCTTTGCATGAGGATGACTTGGTTCAGGTTATAACCAATGGTTTGGGATTAGTTTATCATCCTTTTATTCGATCACTTGAAAATCATCTTGATGTTGTCACTTTTGATGATTTGTATGGTCTCTTGCTCAGTGAGGAAGCAAGTCTGACTGCTGAAAATTCTATTAAAACCTCTACACCACCTTCGGCTTTTGTCACATCTACTACACAAACCTTCTCTTCTCATGGTGGTGGTCAGTTTCGGGGCCAAGGCAGAGGCCAACGAGGATGAGGAAGGGGCCAAAATGCCTTTTCTCGCAATCACCAACCACATCAATTTTATACTCCTCCTTTTCAGTAGTTTTTTAATTCATCTACACCTTAAGGGGACGCCACACTGGTTTGCTTTAATTGTAATGGCTTCGGTCATATTAGCAAAAAGTGTTCTTCTCTAAAATTCAATTGATCATCATCTACAGTCACTAACCCATAACCTGCCAGCAACTATACTATCACCACTTCACTACCATCTCAAACACCTCAACAATAACTGTGGATATTGGATACTGGAGCCACTCACCATTTCACCTCTAATCTTGATAATTTACAGGCTCACTCTGAGTATCATGGACAGGATAAAGTGAAAATTGGCAATGGTAATACTCTAGCAATTTCTCATATTAGTTCTTCGGTTTGTGAAATATAAAATTCTACCTTTTATTTGCATGATATTCTACGTATTCCTCAAATCAAAAATAATCTTTTATCTGTCTCATCTTTTACAAATTCTAAAAGTGTGTCTATTGAATTTTTTCCAGCTTATTTTAAAATTAAGGATATCCACACGAGGGATTTGCTGTTCAGAGGCCCGAATGACAATGGCTTTTACTCTTTATTGTTAGAGCCGAAAAATACTCATTCTTCACCAAAGCTGGTGTTAACTTGTTCTTTGTCTACATGGCACCAGTATTTGGGACATGCTTCCTTGCACACTGTTCATCAAATTCTCACTCAATCCAAAATTCTAGTGTCCTCTAATAAGTCTATGGGCTTATGTCATGCTTGTAGTGTTAGCAAGAGTCATAAACTACCTTTTACCCTATCTAATTTAGTTTCTCATGGTCCTTTAGATTTAATATGTTCAGATCTTTGGGGGCCTTCTCCTATTGCCTCTGTCAATGGTTTCAGATATTATATTTTGTTTTTAGATCATTTCAGTAAATATTGTTAGGTTTATTATATCAAAAATAAATCTGACATTCTTAATGTCTTTATTAAATTCTGACATGTCGTAGAAAAATTTTTTGGTTGGTCAATCAAAGTTTTTCAGTCTGATTGGGGTGGAGAATTTCAAGCTCTCACCTCTTATTTTGCAGCCAATGGTATTACTCATAGAAGTGCCTGTCCAAAACACCAGAGCAAAATGGTTCAACAGAACGAAAACATAGACATATTACATAAACTGGTCTTTCACTATTAAATCAATCTAAAATTCCTCATAAGTATTGGACATATGCATTTGATGCTGCTATTCATGTGATTAATCGACTTCCTACTTCTATTTTATATAGATAATGTCCTTATCAAAAATTATTTCATTTGGTGCCCAATTATCATGAGTTAAAAGTTTTTGGTTGTTTGTGTTATCCATGGTTAAAGCCATATGCCAAAAATAAATTGTCTCCAAAATCCAGTGCATGTGTTTTTCTTGGTTATAGTAAACTCTACAAAGGATATATTTGTTTGGAATTATATTCTCATAAAATATTTTTTCACGTCATGTTATCTTTGATGAGCAGGATTTTCCTTTTCTTGATGACAAATTCATCCAGGCTCCAGTGTCCACTTCGGTTGCATCACCAATTTTTATCCTACCCGATTTAATCAGCCCTATCTAAATCGAAATACCCACACTTAAAAATCATACTCAAACCTAACCTCCTTCACCCCATCCCAATATCTCACCCACCACACTCCACCAACAAAATCCACCTTCTTCTCCACCCAAAAGTCCACCTACAAACTCATCACCTGGCCTCTCCCTTGTCATGGATCTCACCAAATATCCATAAACCGAAGCTATGACTCAATCAATTTAAAAGACGCATCCCATAATCACTCGTTCATAAATAGGTAGTCTTAAACCAAAAGCTCTCTACACTCTAGTTCTCGACCAAACCGAACCTTTTCTTATAAACAGGCTACAACATCTGATAAGTGGCGTCAAGCTATGCAGGAGGAAATTGATGCTTTACAAGCAAACCAAACATAGGATTTGGTTCCAAGCTGCTCCTCTTAAAACATAATTGGATACAAATTGGTTTACCATATCAAAAGAAAAGCCGATGGTTCTATCGATCGATATAAGGCTCGTTTGGTAACCAAGGGTTTTCATCAAAGGTTTGGTGTCGACTTTGCTGAGACATATAGTCCTGTTGTTAAACCAACTATAATTCAGGTCATTCTTAGTCATGCTGTCTCTAACCGTTGGGAAATTTGACAACTTGATGTGTCCAATGCCTTTTTGCATGGCAATTTAGAGGAGGCAGTGTTTATGCAACAACCACCTGGATTTGTTGATCCTCTTTTTCTGAAACATGTTTACAAATTAAGAAAATCTCTTTATAGCTTATGTCAAGCTCCAAGGCAATGGTATTTATGTTTATCCAATGCTCTCTTACGGTTTGGCTTTGTGGCTTCCAAAACTGATACATCTCTATATTATTACAATACTGCAGGCAAGCAAGCATATTGTTTAATATATGTAGATGACATCTTGCTTACTGGAAACTGTCCTCATCACATTCAGTCTATTATTACTTCTTTAAGCAATTCTTTTAAAATAGAACTTGGAGTGTTGCACTATTTTTTGGGTATTGAAATTCATTCAGTTGCCAACAGACTCTTTCTCACGCAGTCTAAATATATTCAGGAGTTATTGTCTAAAGCAAAGATGGATGTAGCAAACACTATTCCTAATCCTACCTGTCCCCAATTTAAATTGGCAAGTAACATTGCATATCCTTTTTCTGATGGCACTTTATACCGAAGCATCGTAGGTGGATTGCAATACCTTTCTTTCACTCGTCCTGATATAGCATTCTCTATAAACAAAGTTTCTCAATTTATGCATAACCCAACACAGGACCATTGGACTGCTGTTAAAAGAATTTTACGCTATTTGAAAGGTACAATTAATCATGGTCTTTTAATCTCTCCCTCTTCCTCTTCCACGGTTCATGCATTGTTAGAGTCTCAGTGGAAGCAATAGGCGAATGCAAACAAACACACAGACAATAGCAAAATAAAGTAAACAAGAATAGACATAAAGATTTACATGGAAAAACCCCAATATGGGTAAAAACCACGGGCAGAGGAGGAGAGATTTCACTATGACTGTAAAAATAGCATATAAAGAGTGTTTAGTCGGCTAACAATGATGAATAGGCCGAATTCCTTAACCTTAAATTGATACAAGTCTTATTTATAGAGTTTGTGGAGAGAAAAATAGGAGAAAAATGCTTTCCAAATGGATTTAGACACCTCTAGTCGCTACACGGGCGTGTCTCGACCCGTGTAGCTTTCTAGAGTGAAAACCGAGTCAAAACACGGCCTGGAATACGCCCGTGTTCCCGCCCGTGTATCGTTCTGGACAAATTGGCAGGTTTCAACATGGCCAACAACACCCCCGTGTTCCTGCCCGTGTTCACAACACACCCTAAGACAAATTCGTGTGTCTGCCCATGTCTGCCCAAAACATGCAATACACATACTAAACTCGTCCCAAAACACCCAAAACTTGTCCAAAGTGCGAAGCCAACATATCTCCCATCAAAATTCATGTCACAAACACAACATGCATATAGTGACTCTGATTGGGCGAGTTCACTGGATGACCAAAAATCCACATCTGGATTTTGTATTTTTGGTGGTTGTAATTTAATTTCATGGAAATAAAGAAAATAAAGGACTGTTGCTAGAAGTTCTACAGAAGCTGAGTATAGGGCTTTGGCTGCTACTATTATAGAACTTCAATGGATTCTTTCATTGTTAAAGGAGATAGGCCAACCAGTTGTTAGTCCACCAATCCTTTGGTGTGACAATTTAAGTGCCACATATCTCACGACTATGCCTATCTTTCACTCACGGTCTAAGCATCTGGAAATTGATTACCACTATGTTCGGGATCAGGTCTCTCAAAAGTAGTTGATTATTCGATATCTGTCAACCCATGATTAGCTAGCCGACATTCTAACCAAGCCATTGCAGAAAATTTGATTCGGCGATTTACGGTTCAGGCTGACCATCAAACCACCTGATGGTCATCTTGCGAGAGGGTGATAAGATAATATTAATTTGTTATAGTCTATTGTATGTGATTAGCTTGCTATCTATATATTCAGCTATCTTTATCTTCAGTTCTCATTTATCTTGTATAACAACTTGTTGTAACTCAGCCTATAATAATGGCTTGATCACTTAATGATATTTTTAGGTTGTTCTGCTGCACTATCACTAAAAAGGTAGAAATTACATTATTCATTGTTGGCCGTCTCTCTCATAGACAAATCTTTGAGAGATAGATTGTTTAGAAAAAAAACTCAAGAAACTAATTTCCTGCTAATTGATACAATTATATATATATATATATATATATATATATATATATATATATATTGTTGCAAGCAAATAAATGCTTACCATTATAGAGTAGCACTTAATTAATAGTTAACATGAATCATTTTTTTCTACTCTTTTTGCTACTTCATTTCTTGATTCTTAATGTTTCTGGTTTGAACTCTAAAAATGGGTTGGCTTTACTATCACTCATAAAGCACTGGACATCTATGCCTGCTTCTATAACCTCAAAATGGAAGGGTTCCGATTCCAACCATTCTTAATGGGTTGGGATTCAATGTAACAGTAATAATCAAAATGTCATTTCTTATAATCTTTCTGGGCATGCTATTTCTAGTCAGTTAGGACCAGAAATTGCAAACTTGGCCCATTTGCAAACTCTTGATTTGAGCAATAGTAGCTTCTCTAGTGTGATTCCACCATAACTTGCAATTGTACTCTTCTTGGAAGTTTAGATCTTTCTCAGAATTGCTTCACCAATGACATACCTTATAGCTTGAAGAACTTGCAGAGTTTAAAGATGTTTAGTCTTTATAATAACATCCTGAATGGAGAATTACTTGATTGGCTGTTTCAAATTCCACTTTTGGAAATAGTATTTTTAGACCACAACAATTTTAGTGGCTCAATTCCTAGCAATATTGGGAATGCAAACGAGCTTAAGATTTTCTTCTCCTTCAAGTACACGACCGTGCACTGCCTCGAACCCCCAAAGAATGACCTCCATCAATTTATGTTATTAAATTCAAATATTTCTTCTCCTTTTCAAATTTTGTAACAATTTGAGTGTTTTTCTGTTTAAAATGTTCATAAACTACTTGGTAAATTATTAGTATTTAAGTTTTTCTTATAACAAGCACCTATAAATAAATAAAATCAAGTTTTAAATTTTATTTTTATAAGAAAAAGTAAAAAAAGAACGTACAATGTGATTTCTCTTTTTATTATTTTTTTAAACGAAAATGATTCTTGTCTCAGCACGAGACACATGACGGTGGGGTAAATTACCAGTTTTCCCTCCGCGTTATAAAAGGAGAAAAATTTTTTTGAGGGCAAAAAGGTAATTTTACATGTAAAATTACCTTTTCACCCCCACAAATAATCTGTCCCCTATAAAATAGGAGGGCCAAAGTGGTAATTTGGTATCTCGCGCGTCATCACAGCACGAGATACCTATCATTTCTTTTTTTTTTTTAATATACAAAACACACAAATCCATGCACACTAGTCAAGGATAGCACACATTCATTTATAAAATCATGATAAATTTGTAAAAGTGTGCTAATCTATGTAACCCAAACACACACATACACTACAACTAATGTAAGATTTCTAAGGATCAATTCACTCTCCAGTTTCCGTGAATGGAAAATACCACAATGCACGTACTGCAAAATGCTTTTTTTTTTAAATATACAAAACATACAAACAAAAGCACCCTGGGTCAGGGACATGACATAATTCTTTTATTAATTTCTTATCAATAGTTTATTTAATGATACTTGCATACCCTGTGTTTCCCATTATTAACAAATACTAGTGCGGTAACCGCGCGATGCTGCGGTATTTTCATTTTAAAATTTGTGGGAAAGTTTTTTATATATATTTTCAATTATTTGTGTTTTTTTTTGTTTTTATTTAGTATTTTTATTTTATAATATATATTTGTTTCTGATAATTTTTTTTTGCCATATAATTATTTTGTTGGTATCACTTATTTATATTTTCCATAGAAGATATCATTTAAAACAGATAATTATTTTTTCAAAGCAAATTAATTATTTTTCTCATTATTAAAACAACATTTCATATATTAGAATTTTTGTAATTGTATATTTTCTATAAGAATAATCACCATATAAAATATCTATTGATATTATTCTAATATTATAGAAAATATTTTCACTTATACAATAATATTCATTTATTCTAATTATTACATAAGATATTTTTCTTACATATTTTAAAATATAAAACGCCAAAGTCGTGGAATTGAATCTCGTACTGCTGTAGGTATTGCTGTAGACATTTTTAAAGCAATATCATATATATTAGGAGCAGAGTTTCTATTATTTTATCTTCGATCTTCTTCAACAATACAATACATTTCGTATTGTCGAAGAAAAATCATAACAACTTTTGCATAATTTGCTTGAGGGTTATGAAATCGGATTGCATCGAACATAAATACTTGGTCTGACCGCAAAGTTGCTCGTAAAGCAGAACACTTAGCTTCATTGCCTAATATATTTCCATTAAAAATAATTTCTTGTAGCTGATTGTTGACGTGAATCACATGATCATTAATGTTATCAGTATCTGCAATCTTCATGTTTGCTAACTCGTTTATCAAGTTAGTCATATGAGCACGTTGTGTGGGAGTATGTATTCTTATTGGAGTTCTAATTGAACATACCATTGTTAGACTTTATGAAAATAAAGTAAGAAAGAAGAAAGTATGTGGTTATTTGTGTTTGGATTTCGTTATATATAAACATTACAATTAAACTTACGTGTACGTTATAAATTTTTGTCAAGGACATCTGTTGTTTTGCTGTTTTTTCCTTTATATTGTTGTGACACGTTTTTGATTTTTTTTGCTGATAACGTAATACAATATTTAGCTGAGTATGTTGGTTTTTTTGTTTTAATATCATGATTGAATAACATCTGTTATGAAATAATATTCAATATATTCAAAAAATAATTGATATAAGTTTATATGTCATTGGATAAAGCAATCATTAAATTGAGATTGAAATATATTATAAAAATACTTGCATGAAAAAAAGTATATATAAATAATT
>CATIWO010206317.1:0-14869 GCA_949673435.1 Macaranga tanarius
GCGTGCTACCAACTAAGGAGTATGTAAGTGTTACAATATCTCTTAGTTGTTAGGTCTCCCTCTTGAAAGCATGATTTGGTTGCTATGTTGTTGGTATGTTGTTCATTATACATGTTTAGCTATGTAAGAGTGCATGTGATACGATCTATGGGGCATGGAAGTGTATTGTGTTGATGCAAATGTTGCATGCAATGAAAAATTTTAAATTTCGCATTTTCATTGTTCCTCTACACACACTTTCCTTCATAATACTACCCACATATTAATCCAATGACTATGAACATTTATAGCATATGTACCAAATGAGTTTGTCACTCATATTATCAACTCTTGATAATAAACTCATTCAACATAACACTAAGGGTAAATACTCAAATAAACAAACACTTTGATTTAAATGAATATTTCATTGCCAAAGGGATAAATATACAATGTCCACATATAATAATGGCCCTAGGGCACATCTATACTAACATATTTTAGACTCATCTACTTCCTGAGGCTGACTAGAACCTTCACTTGGTTGAGATAAGTTCTCTTTTAAGGCCAAGTACCTTTCTAAAATAAATGACCAACAAAGCACATTTATAATATAGCAACTCATAATTTAAAAAAAAATCACACAAGAGAAGTCTATTTACTTGAATTTGCTTGGACTTAGCATCTATTAACTCTGATGTACCCTTTTTGGTGTGAGTCTTCAAGCATAGCTCATATGAATGAGGATCTCATCCTAACATCTTTGCCTAAATACATTATTAATATAAAACCATTTCAAACTTCAACATGTAATAAAATAAATGGAAAAAAGTATGTCATTCACTATCATGATTAATTAATCATATTGTGTAATTCTTTACTACTATTGCTAGATTAATTTAAGTTAATTACAACTTTTTTTAAACAAAAAAGTCACTTTTAATAATTAAAGTCGGCTCAGTAGCTTAATTTAGTTGTAAATTAGCTCTATAGCTATAATTCAACTTTAGTTTATTTTATAATTAGCATCAAAACAACAAACAATTTTTAGGAAAGTTCAAGTTCTAGCTTCAGCTTCGCCTTCAAACACGAAATAATCCAACAACAATTTAAAAAAATTACTAATAAATTTAGCAGAACTTCACAGCAAAAATAAATGTAAAAATTTTTTATCTTATGTTTTTTTAATTTATTTCATTACAGAATCCAAACATCATGTCATAATTCAAATCATAATAGCCTTACTATAAAAATTTTGCTTCTTCAATTTTTGCTTCTTGCTTATGTTTTTTTAATATTTTTTAAGTACCAAAAGATATTCAAATCTAATTTAATTAGATCAGCATTACAAGCATCAATAACAACTTTAATAAACATAAACCAATTCACATACGCAAATTATGCTTTATATCAACCAGCCAATAAAACACTAATCATTTGTCTTTTGGTACTCTATAATGGAATTTGTTAAGATGTTGCAAAAATACTCACCAATCTTTGTCTATATTGAGAATGAGATATAGAATCACAGTATGACGTGCAATACCTAAACCGGGTCCACCTGTTTCGCTGCATCGATTCTTGGAAAACTGCTCATATAATTTTTTATATATTGGGTCACTCTAGGTTGTTTTCCATTTCTGCCAAGTGTCTTCAGTAAAGTGCACACTCTTTTTTTTGGTTATGCCTAATTTTGTGTATTAAGCTTCGATGTCACACTTTAGCCTTTCCTTCCCATGCTATATACACATCTTTGGCAATCTACTTATCCCACGAAAATTTTTTCTGCAAATTACTACGAAAAGTCCTTTAAATCTTCAAATGTGTGCCCTGGAGGTAAAAACTTATAATGATTATCAAAACATGATTGCTTACCACCTTTTGTAAGAGTGAATGCATCAGAGTCCTCTATACAATGAGGACAAGCTAGCCTTCTTACAGTACTCCATCCAGACAACATTGAATTCGAAGAAAGTCACTGATTGTCCACATAACTCCAGCTCGCATTTAAAAATTCTGTTTTATTGATGCATTATATGTATGCACACCAGCATCTCAGAATTGCTTTAATTATGCAATAAGAGGCTATAAGAATACATCCAATTTCTCTTTTGGATTTTTAGGCTCAGGAACTATAACAGATAAGAACATGTATTCCTCCTTCATACACATCCATGGAGGTGGATTCTATAGCGTGATTATAACTGGCTAAGAAGAATATTATTGTCTAGACTATCCAAAAGGTTGAAAGCCATTAGTGCATAGTTCCAAGGAAACATTACTAGTTTCTATAGAAAAAGATGGATGAGTTTCATTGAAATGTTTCCAAGTAGGAGCATTTGAACAATGGCGCATTACACCATCTTCAACTTTATGCTCTACATGCCATCTCATATGCTAAGCAGTTGCATTTGATGTGTACAATCTTTGCAACCTTTGAGTGAGAGGGGAATAGTACATCTTTTTATAGGGAATATTTGCTTTCCGTTTAGAAGATCCTATCCCTTGTCTCTTATACCGAGGATGGTCACAAAACTTGCAAGAAGTTAATCCACTATCTTCACCCCAAAATAGCATGCACCCATTATTATAAAAATGAATTTTTTCAACCGGTAGTGTAATGCCCACAATCACCACTATACATATGGCAACTATTTACCAAATTATGTGGCATAACAAAATCCTTTCTCAAATTTACTCATTTGTACAAATATGAATACTCATATGAGTATACATTGTTTAAACATTTCACAAATATCAACATAAGACAACATCTACACAATCTCATAAAATTATGCCGACATGATATCCAGGATGAAAGTCGGATGCACCAAACTCATTTCAGCCCACCTATGACTCCAATACAAGCTTCAAGCTAAGTCTAATGAGTCATAAAAAATTTCAACGCAAAGGGGTGAGCTTACAACTCAATAAGCAACTACTAACACATTTGTACACATATAGCAAACTCATAAGTAATGAAATAATTTAGGATCATATCCAATGCATAAAATAAATCTCTAGAGGTAATAAGATAATTTTCTAAACTTTTACTACCTCTACATAGAATCACCATAAAGTTCCATTACCATTGGCACTACATCGAGTGCATACAGGAGTCTAAATGAAGAAGGAGCAAATGAGCAATAAAATGTCAAGCTCTGTTAGAGAATCTTAATGATAGATTCAACTCAAACTCAAAACACAAAAATTATAGAAGACTCTTTAAAGTTTCTCTATAATCAAACCATGCTCCATTTGGAGCTCTATAGCTCGAGTTATAGTAAAAATACCAAGACAAAAGTGTGCTGAAGGGGGAGGCTGTCCACTGTTCAAAATGGCTTAAAGTGCTCACGGTTGCTTCCTCATGGTCGTGAGCAGCCCAAGCTTAGCCAAAACTTCACTTTAGCCATTCTAATGCATACCAAACCTTTCCATACTTGAATATAACTTAAATCACACTTAAAAACACTTCATACACATACTAAACATCATCAATTCAATCATCAACATATAATTCACAATCATTCATAAGATTTAAACATTCATATTCATCATTTCATCACACTTCCATCACCCATTCATACATTATCTCATTCAAAAGCATAAACTCAAAGTATGTGTGAATCATCACACCAATTAGTATCCATTTAATCATATTCAATAATATATTTGGTACTCATAATCAAATTTATAATATTTTAAGAGTTCATACATTCACATTCCATTCTCACTATTCATTATCCGGCCGGATTCATCCTCACATAAATACCTCACACTTAGCCTTATTGGCTATATTTCTCACAATTTCAATATCAATCAAATGGCCATTTAGTGAGACTATCCGCCCGGCTCAGTCTCACTATCTCACATTTTATTTTTAGGTAGTTATACGCCTGACTCAGCTTGCCCATCTCATATATTCAGTGGAGACTATCCACCCGGCTCAGTCCCACTATCTCACATATCATTTTTTGGTAGCTATACACCCGGCTCAGCTTGCCTATCACCTAATATTTTAATATCAATCAAATGGCCATTAGTGAGACTATCCACCTAGCTCAGTCTTACTTCTCACATGGGTAGCTATACACCCGACTTAGCTTGCCCATCTCATAATTATACATCCTCACATTCCTCACCTTCCTCACATATCACACTTTTGTATGAAACACATCACAATACAATGCAATGCAATTGCATATTTATAAATCATCATAACAATATTTCATCATTGTTCCAACCATGCTCATATTTCCAACATCACAATATCATTCCATGCAATTGTATCTCAATAAATCATTATCATAATATTTCACTAAAATTCTTTCCATAATCACAATCCATTTTTCATAATCACAACATTAACATACTCAATTATAAACAGACAATATATCGCTCATATACCAGAAGTATACCAAAATCATAGATCATAAACTGAAAGTATACCAAAAGTAAACCAACATATACCAACAATACATGCACATAGCATCATTTGCCAACATCACCATTTGGCAATCAATCCTCACATTATCAAGACACAACAAGGTAGAAATTCATTCCACATCATAATCAACTCAACTCCACACAATTGCATCACAATAAATAATCATCTTAACATTTCATCTATAGTTATGAATTCACAATTCATTTATCTTTAGTAAGTGAAAACACAATTATACACATAATAGAGTTTAGTCTATATATGTACATATGTAAGTAATTACTTACCTCCAAGTACTTCCAACCTTAAAAAGGGTCTTCCTTCTAATTCGGAGTGCCTTCCTTCCCTTTATCAAGTCCTATACATAACCACATATCAATCTCACTTAACAACCATGTCTCTTGCACCTAAATGCACAAGATGCACTTTAAAGGTCAAGATTCAATATATCTAAATAATGCACACACAAGTCCAAAAATCATGAAAATAATACTGAAGCTAGTCATAACAGTCTACAACAAATCCCAATTAGAATTAAGCAATTTGGACATGTATGGAATTAATTATGAATTTTTGATACAAACTGGGCAAAACAAAGCTGACAACAAGAGCAAGAAAAAGTTGAGCCCTACCAGTCAACCTTAACAGTAAAATCAGCTCTGGCTTAAAACACCAAAGTTGTATAAGACTCTCTAAAGTTTTTAGAGCATTAAGCTTTTCTCAAATCAAAGCTCTTTAACTTAAGTTATGATTAAAACAATAAGACTAATGCACATGAAAAACAGAAACCAAATTTACAACATTCAAACCTAACTCAATTAACCACAATAAATGTATAGCTTACAAAATTGATGCTCCAACAACTTATAAATCTTTTATAGCTTCTCAAAATCATTGCTAGATGAGTAAAGAATATCAAAATCTCCCAAACAAATCAAGAACACTCTTTTCTTCCTACAACCGAAAATCTCTACACTCTAACTTAAACAAACACACATATACACATACAAAAATATACACCAATCATATTCCACCAAGTATAGCCTAAGGTGTCCCCTTCTATAATTACTTACCTATATCAAAGAATTAAATAATAAGATTCTAGATAATTAATAACAAATATCACCACAATATCACTTTACCCCCTTAATGAACTAGGATAATTACCCAATAATCCACAACTTTCTATTTTGACCAAAAACTCCAAAACTTTCTTAACAAATATGCCCCTCTCTACCAACATGCATATACTCACACTTAAATATAATCCACAACTCTACTCTAAATGTCATGAAGGTATAATGCATGAACAGTGCTTCTAAGCTGCGGGTGTTACAATTCTTCCCTCTTTAATAAAAATTTCATCCCCAAAATTTACTACGCACCACTTATAAAAAATAAGCATGGATATTTTTTCTTCATTAGCTCCTCTACCCACTATGTTGCTTTTTTAGGTGAATGGTGACTCCACTTCACCCTTACTATTGGAATCTCCCTATTCCTCAACTACTTATCATAGACATATATATTCATAATGCATAAATTAATCTCACATGGTACTTAATTAGTAATACACTTGTAGCATATACATACCATCCTTAACATTTTATAACATAACCCATAGCTCTTAACTCATCCATTACACACTAGGCTTTATCATAAGAACCTAATGGCAAAAGCATAGTTTATGAGGAATCTACCAAAAATTTGGCAGAACTTCCCTTAAAATATAGATATCTCCCCACTAAAGTAGGGCCAAACTTGCAATAAAAATAAGTACACTTCTATAAATAATTTCAATCAGGTTCAGTTATCCACCACACTACAATTACATACTGTCCCACACTCAAATGAGGCTTAAAACAACTCAGAGCCATTTCAAAGACATACTTAACTTTATCAATGCATTCATAAACACAAGCTCAAAGTATATATATATTAACACATCATTTAATATTCATATGGTCACCGTTGTGATACATTTAGTATTCATCTCAATAATTCACATAAATGCAAGAATTCATACTTTCACATCTCAATCCCACTGTTTGATATCATTTGCCTTGCCGATGGACACTTAGCCAATCGATATCTCAACATTTCACATAGTCGATGATCATAAAGCCAATCGACATAATCCTATTTCATGTTGTCGCTGGTCACATAGCCAATAGACATATTATCACACATCATATCCACATTTACTCACAAACATAATATCATTTCATCCAATGAACCAAAATCAAGTTCATAATTTATATGCACTTACAATCATAATTTTAATACTATCATGTATCATGCTTATCACGTTCAATCATATACCACACAACAAATACATCAACATCATTTATATCCAATATCATCACATTCTATAACACAACTCAAGAATCATAGTTCATTCATAATACTCACCACAATCACACAAAGATAAATGACAAGTAGAACTCACGCATTTCCATCATTATCATTATGAATCTATTTAAATACTGTTAATGATTACGACTTTCACTAAAAAGGAGGTTTTAGATGCCATTACATCTGTAGTCTTGAATTAATTCTTTCTGGATAGAAATAACTTTAATCCTTTTTTTTATAACTATTGAAAATGATTCCCAATACAATTGATACTTCCAAATCTTAAATACTTGAACATTAGTAGCTAACTCTTGAATAATACAACTGTCAAAATTATAACTGTCCAAATGTATAAACTATTATTTTCCCGTTTACATTACACATAACCCAACTCTTGTCTTGAGGCTTTAATATAAGTCATAATACCTCCATTTTTGGTTCTGCATAGTATATTTAGAGATAAAATGTTCTATCATGTGAAGTCGTCAAAATCCTAATCTCAAATCTATCTTTAAAAACACTATAGCATCTCTCAATTGCATATAATTATTTTTTTGAGATACTGTTCAATTGCCTGTCATTATTACATAACCCCGTACTATCATTTTTTTCTCTTATAGACTTAATCGATGCCCGTTATGATGAATTATTCAATCTGACAGCCTGCCTTTTTCAGTTCTTCTAGTTCCATTGATGTATACAACTTAATCATTACTGATGTAGCCTTTGGAATAATTCTATTTCAATTCTACTATTCGGTGTAGTAGAAATTTCGGTATTTCATCTCAAGAAATTCTCCGATTATAAATACATCGATTACCCTTAAACTAATCTTCATCAATTCCTTAATAGTGGCTAAATAATTTTCATACCCATCTCAGACCATATGAAAAACAATCATAGTTGAAATTAATTAAGCATGCATAGTTTCTCTTTTAATCACTGTCTCTATCTTTCTCTGTCTCAAATATCCATATCTATCCCTTTTTTAAGCCACCTTACAATAATACCATAGTTCATACCTAATATATTCTTGAAATAATACTAATCTTCTTCCCAATTCAATGATTACTAAAGTCTGCATATCAATCATACCGTTTGACTATTTTGAAATAAAATCCCATCTCCAAATTCACAATTTCAATATTCCAATAGGCATTAAAATATATATACCATTTTCTTAATAATGCAAGTGTATCATTTATAAACGTGATGCATATTCATAAAAATGATCAGATAAATTCAAAATCAAAATGTATCATAAGCAACATAATAAAATGTACCTGTATTTTCATCTGATGTGGTAAAAGCTTCTGACCGAGTAATAGCTTTTGCTCTTTCTTGATTATGAGATTGATTATTGGTTTAGCTTATGTCAAATTATCAGCTCCCTTTTTCTTATTATCTCTTTCAGCCTCTACCCAAATTAACACTGACTTAAAATATTTTCTTTCTTGTACCGCTTTGTTCAATTAGCTGAAATCTTTCAACAATTTTCCTTCAACGAATAATTTTAAAAAGAATGCCCGACTTATTATATTAGTAACATATATTAAGTCTGAGACCAACATTTTCCCAAATAGATTGTACCACAACTGTTGCATACTAAGTTGATATACTGCTCATAATTTTATTTGTGTCTTTTCGACTGTTAAGTCGTCTAATTTCCCTATTACATGTTTTTTCCATTGATTGACTAATCCGCCTCACGTCACGTCTTTTAAAAACCACTTGTTGGTAATTAGAACTTTTGGAAATTGAACTACCATTGATTTGAGTTGAAATAGTAAGTCTGCTAGTAGTTTTCTTCTTTTTAGCTTCTATAGCTTCCTCTTCATTTATAGTTTCTTCATCGCATCATATAATTTCCACTGAATCCCTATAAATTGGTGATTTGATTATCATTCTCTCTCATTGATCTCTAAATTTGCCCCTTTTCTCAAATCTTCTTTGCTTTATCTCATAAGTTACTATCTTTTCAAAACATACTTTGAAAATTTCCTAAACCGCACCTCATAATTAGTTACAATTCAATTATTGTGCCTCAATTCTAAGAATTCAATCTTATTTCTGTCTACAAATACTTCTGAAATATATTTCCTTGTAAATGTTTTCAAAAAGTCTATCCAAGTCTTAATTATCGATACATTCTCAGTTCTTTATATTGTCTTCTATTAGCTTAGGATATCTAGCTCAAATAGTGACACTATATAACGAATTCTCTTTGTATTAGTACAATCAATTCGATCAAAAATTTATTTCACATTCTGTCGCCATCCTCTGTTATGATGGAATCATAAATAACCGTGAAAATCGTTGCAGCTTGATCTTTTATCTTCTCATAATTTTTATCAACAGGGTCATCCACTTGCCTTTGATTCATAGCTTTCACCCCTTTAATCAATTCTCTAATATACAAGAATATGCATTTATGGAGGGTTTATAAATAGAAATTTATTCAAGCTCACATAAAGCATGCATATATATTTGGCTAAAAAGTAACTCTAGTAACCCATTTGGGTTGATGGGTTGAGCTTGGTGTCCTTTCATCCTGACATATATAACGCATATCATCTAGGTATCA
The DNA here is from genome assembly GCA_949673435.1 of Macaranga tanarius. NCBI lineage: Eukaryota > Viridiplantae > Streptophyta > Magnoliopsida > Malpighiales > Euphorbiaceae > Macaranga > Macaranga tanarius. Next base: position 9,363 of record CATIWO010206317.1, read on the forward strand.
TCAATGACTCATATATGATATGTCATGAATGCATCAAGTTTCATGTCCCGAGGGAATCTAATCCCTGCTCTCATATAACTAAATGTAACGCCCACAATCACAACCATACATGTGGCAACAATCCACCAAATTATATGGCATAATAACATCTTTTCTCAAATTTACTCATTTGTAAAAATATGAATACTCATATGAGTATACATTGTTTAAACATTTCATAAATATCAACATATGACAACATCTACACAATCTCATAAAAATATGCCGACATGATATGCAGGATGAAAGTTAGATGCACCAAACTTATTTCGGCTCACTTAAGACTTTAATACAAGCTTCAAGCTAAGTCTAATGAGTCCTAAAAAATTTCAACGCAAATGGGTGAGCTTGTAACTCAATAAACAACTACTAACACATTTGTACACATATAGCAAACTCATAAGTAATAAAATAATTTAGGATCATGTCCAATGTATAAAATAAATCTCTAGAGGTAATAAGATACTTTTCTAAACTTTTGCTACCTCTACATATAATCACCATAAAGTTATATTACCATTGGCACTACATCGATTGCGTATAGGAGTCCAAATGAAGAAGGAGAAAGTAAGCAATAAAATGTCAAGCCCTGTTATAGAATCTTAATGATAGATTCAATGCAAACTCAAAACATAAAAATTATAGAAGACTCTTTAAAGTTTCTCCCATATCCAACTATTCTCCATTGGGAGCTCTACAGCTTAAGTTATAGTAAAAATACCGATACAAAAGTGTGCAGAAGGAGGAGGCTGTCCACTATTCAAAATGGCCTGGGGTGCTCACGGTTGCTTCCTCACAGTCATGAGCAGACCATGAGTAGTCCAAGCTTGGCCAAAACTTCACCTTAGCCATTCTAATGCACACCAAACCTTTTCATACTTGAATATAACGCAAATCACACTTAAAAACACTTCATACACACACTAAATATCATCAATTCAATCATCAACATATAATTCACAATCATTTAAAAGATTTAAACATCCGTATTCATCATTTCATCACACTTCCATCACTTAATTATACATTATCTCATTCAAAAGCATAAACTCAAAGTATGTGTAAATCACCACACTAATTAGTATCCATGTAATCACATTCAATAATATCTTTGGTACTCATAAATAAATTTACAATATTTCAAGAGTTCATACATTCATACTCCATTCTCACTGTTCATTATCCGGCCGGATTCATCCTCACATAAATACATCACTCTTAGCCCCATTGGCTATATGTCTCATAATTTAAATATCAATTAAATGGCCATTTAGTGAGACTATCCACCTGGCTCAGTATCACTATCTCATATTTTATTTTTGGATAGCTATACGCCCAACTCAACTTGCCCATCTCACATATTCAGTGGAGACTATCCGCCTGGCTCAGTCCCACTATCTCACATATCATTTTTGGGTAGCTATACGTCCAGCTCAGCTTGCCCATTACTCAATATTTTAATATCAATCAAATGGCCATTAGTAAGACTATCCACCTGGCTCAGTCTAACTTCTCACATGGGTAGCTATACACCTGGCTCAGCTTGCCCATCTCACAATCATACATCCTCACATTCCTCACCTTCCTCATATATCACACTTTTGTGTGAATCATAGCACAATACAATTCAATACAATTGCATATTTATAAATCATCACAATAATATTTCATCGTTGTTATAACCATGCTCATATTTCCAACATCACAATATCATTCCATGTAATTTCATCTCAACATGTCATTATCATAATATATCACCAAAATTTTTTCCATGATCACAATCCATTTCTCATAATCACAATATCAACATACTCAATTATAAACAGAAAATATACCGCTTATATACTAGAAGTATACCAAAATCATGGATTATAAACTGAAAGTATACTAAAAGTAAACCAACCATATACCAATAATACATACACATAGCATCATTTGCCAACATCACCATTTGGTAATCAATCCTCACATTATCAAGACACAATAAGGTAAAAATTCATTCCACATCATAATCAACTCAACTCCACATAATTGCATCACAATAAATTATCATCTTAACATTTCATCTATGACTATGAATTCATAATTCATTTATCTTTAGTAAGTGAAAACACAATTACATACACAATAGAGTTTAGTCTATATATGCATATATGTAAGTAATTACTTACCTCCAAGTGCTCCTAACCTCAAAAAGGGTCTTCCTTCTAATTAAGAGTGCCTTCCTTCCCTTTATCAAGTCCTATACATAACGACATATCAATCTCACTTAACAACTATGACTCTTGCACCCAAATGCACTAGATGCACTTTAAAGCTCAAGAATCAATATATCCAAATAATTTACACACAAGTCCAAAAATTATGAAAATAATACTGAAGATAGTCATAAGAGTCTAAAATAAATCCCAATTGGAATTATTCAATTTGGATATGTATGAAATTAATTATGGATTTTTTATGCAAACTGGGCAAAATAGAGCTGACAGCAAGAGCAAGAAAAAGTCGAGCCCTGTCAGTCAACCTTAATAGCAAAATTAGCTCTGGCTTAAAACATAAAAGTTATATAGAAATCTCTAAAGTTTCCAAAGCATTAAACTTTACTCAAATCAGAGCTCTACAACTTAAGTTATGAACAAAACAATAAGACTGATGCACATAAAAAACATAACCCAAATTTACAACATTCAAACCTAACTCAATTAACCAAAATAAATGTATAGCTTACTAAATTGGTGCTCCAACAACTTATAAATCATCTATAGCTTCTCAAAATCCTTACTAGATGAGTAGAGAATATCAAAATCTCCCAACTAAATCAAGAACACTCTCTTCTTCCTGTAACCTAAAATCTCTAAATTCTAACTTAAATAAACACACATATACACACACAAAAATATACACCAATCACATTCCACCAAGTATAGCCTAAGGTGTCCCCTTCCATAATTACTTACCCATATCAAAGAATTAAATAATAAGATTCTAGATAATTAACAACAAATATCATCATAATATAACTTTACCCCTTTAATGAACTAGGATAATTACCTAATAATCCACAACTTTCTATTTTGACAAATAACTCTAAAACTTTCTTAACAAATATGCCCCTCTCTACCAACATGCATATACCCATACTTAAATATAATCCACAACTCTACTCTAAATGTCATGAAGGTATAATGCATGAACAGTGCTTCTAAGATACGTGTGTTACAGGGGTAGTTTTAAACTTTGGACTAACTTATTTGTGCTGTAGAAGTTCTCTGTCATGATATTATCAGCTGGTAGCAACTCCTTCATAAGTTGACATATGTCATCATAAGCCCTTTCGGATAAATGTTGTTCAGTCTTAATATTTAGCATTTGAGCAACTGCTGACAATTTTGAGTGGTTCAGACAACCAAGCCACACTTCTTATTTTGCATCATTCAACATGTCATACAATAACTAAGCTGTAGGATTTGGAGGTTCCTCCATATGTTTGGGATTGAAATTAAGACCAACAACATCCATTACCATTGCACGGTATTGATGTGGTATAAATCTGTAAGCGTACAGAATCGTATCAAGTAGTAAATAAAGATATCATCCCACAGAGATTGTAGATTGAATATTACAATACTCACAATGATTGATTGTTTAGATAACGAAATAGAGTTTGGAATTTCAAAGAAATAAAATTAAATTAAGAAAGATAAAAACACAAATTTAATGCAAAGTTTAAAAGCTAGGGTTCTTATTCTCAATTAAACCATTTCAAAGGATTGATTACCCAACTAGGTTTATACTAGTTCTAATTCATTTTGAAGGGATCTTAGAAACTATAGATTTTTCTCTCAGATAAACTTATAATTAATTGGAGATTAATTAACACTAAGTTCACTGGCTCTCACCAATCTAATGCCTTTTAATTCTAATTTTAAATACAACCTTTAATTAATATGATCCACTTAATTGTCTCTCAACTAATTAAGCAATCAATAGGCCATTGCCTAATCCTATAGAACCTATCTCTCGATTAAGCCTATAGTGTCAATTCAATTCTAGGGTGATCAGTCCTAAAATGACATTAAGCATAACAACAAGCAATGAATTAGATCTAGTAACCTAACATAATCATAATAAGCACATGGTCAATTCAGAATAAAAACCCTAAAAAAAATATAGCTACTCATGTTAAAGAGAAAAGAAAACAAACAAGAAATGAAAACCATTCTGAATATAATAGCAATTAATTAAGAGAGTGATATAAGAAAAACTCCTTTCAAATGATGTCAGGAAGCCTTGCTCTTCTAACTTTAAGCCAAGTATCACCTCTACTATAAACTAAATTAATGAAAATGTATTCTAAATTAACTAAAAATAAGAACAAAAACAAGTTCCAGAATAAGAACTAAAATAATAACAACCTGAAACTAAGAACAACCTAAAGAAAAATGGGAACAACCATTAAATAAAAATGAAATAGTTCTATTTATAGACCTAAAGGCCTAGTGAGAAAGGTAATCTAACCCCTTTCAAACTTTATCTAATAAAAAACTAAGAGATAAGTTTCTTTATATTTAAACTTCAGCTGAAAACTATCATCTCGTTGGCTGCCACATCAGTCAAGCATGGGTGCGCAAGAAAATGGCATGGCTGCGCAAGAAATACATCAATGCTGAGCCTCCAGTCATGCACAGCCGTGCCACCCTGTAACATGCCATAATTAAGTTTCAGGCACGGCCATGCAACAATTAAGCACGACCATGCAACAATTAATCATGGCCATGCATATCCCCAATGTAGATAACTCATCTTGAGTCGTTAGCTCATCCAAACTTCAAGGATTGATCCAATCTTCATCCCAATGCATCCTACAAAATAAAATTCAAAAGAAATTATCTAAAAACAACTAAATCCTACTAATTAAGAAAAAATAACAAAACTAACTAAATAAACTAAAAAATAACTAATAATGCAACTACTAAGCCTAAGATGCAATAAAATAGAGTGCTTAAAACAAGTGTTTTTCACACTCATCAAATACCTCCACACTTGAGCCTTTGCTTGTCCTCAAGCAAAAATAAGAGAACAACCTATTCATACAAAGAACTAACATCGTGAGTAGTTTTTAACTTGAGGAACCATCATACTCTCCCTTTAATACAAGGTTTAAAAACTAAAAATCAAAGCAATAACTCATAACCAAGAACATAATAATTACCAAGCGAAGAGCAAACTCCCTCATTGAATTCATGAAACAGCATGATTAACAACTAATTAAGAAAAATGAAAGGAGGCATGAAATACTAACACTCATATAGTTCTTTCATTACAACACTTAAGAGGCACATAGCTTATTTCTTATACTTTCTCTATTGTAGTATCCCCCACCTTTCCATATTACTTAATGTAGATACCTCAATAAAGTCCTTTGGATACTCATACTCTTTATAAAGCATTGGAGTAATGTACGAGTG
>CATIWO010206321.1:0-26163 GCA_949673435.1 Macaranga tanarius
AATCAGATAGCAATCGCTCCAGAAGATCAAGAGAAAATAACATTCACATGTCCCTATGGCACATTTGCTTATAGAAGAATGCCATTTGGATTGTGTAATGCTCCAGCAACCTTTCAAAGATGCATGATGGCCATATTCTCAGACTTGGTAGAAGAAATTATAGATGTGTTCATGGATGACTTCTCAGTCTATAGAAGCTCATTTGAAGGATGCTTGAAAAACTTGAAGCAAGTTCTTATAAGGTGTGAAGAGACAAACTTAGTACTGAATTAGTAGAAGTGTCATTTTATGGTAGAGGAAGGAATTGTCCTGGGGCATAAAATTTCAGCACAAGGTATTGAAGTGGACAAAGCAAAAGTAGAGACCATTGAAAAACTTCAATACCCAACGAATGTCAAAGGAATTTGAAGTTTCCTAGGCCATGCAGGATTCTATCGGCGGTTTATCCAGGATTTTTTGAAAATCTCTAAACCCCTTTGTAAGTTACTTGAGAAAGATTCTCCTTTTGACTTTACTAATAAGTGTAAATTATCTTTTGATAGGTTGAAAGAAGCATTGATATCAGCCCCTATAGTTGTATTACCTGATTAGAATCTTCCATTTGAACTAATGTGTGATGTAAATGATCATGCAATAGGAGTTGTACTTGGTCAAAGAAAGGAGAATAAACTTCATGTCATCTACTATGCAAGTCAAACATTGAATGATGCATAACTCAACTATGCCACAACCAAGAAGGAGATGCTAGCAGTAATTTTTACTTTTGATAAATTTTGATCTTACTTACTTGGTTCTAAAGTTGTTGTATATACAGATCATGCAACATTAAAGTACCTCTTGAACAAGAAGGACTCAAAGCCAAGGCTCATACGATGGGTGTTCCTTTTACAAGAGTTGGACATTAAAATTAAAGATAAGAAAGGATTAGAGAATGTAGTAGCTGATCATCTCTCAAGATTAGAGCTGAAACAAGATGGAGATGAGAAGAAAGAACCAATCCAAAAGCTATTTCTAGATGAGATGTTGTTAGTAATCCAAAGTCTAAACACTCCATGGTTCGCAAACATAGCAAATTTAATCTCGAGTGGGAAGCTCCTAGAAGAATTTAATAGTCAACAGAGGAAGAAGCTCATCTATGATTCCAAGTATTATTTGTGAGATGAGCAATATCTCTGGAACCTATGCAGTGATGGAATGATAAGAAGATGTGTAGGAGAAGAAGAGACTGGTTCAATTGTACAACATTGTCATGGGATGATCAATGGTGATCATTTTGGTCCACAGAGAACTGCTATAAAGATTCTTAAAGCGGGATTCTTTTGGCCTACACTCTTTTATGATGCTAAAAATTTTGTACTCAGTTGTGATGCATGTCATAGGAGTGGCAACATTTCTAAAAGGGATGAAATGCTTCAATCGGGAATTCTTGAGGTAGGGATATTTGATGTGTGGGGTATAGATTTCATTGGGCCATTTTCTATTTCAGATGGAAACAAATACATACTTGTTTGTGTGGATTATGTATCCAAGTGGGTGGAAGCTCAAGCATGTGCAGTGAATGATGCAAGAGTAGTTTGTAAATTTTTGCAAAGACTTTTTGCTAGGTTTAGGATGCCTCGAGCTATCATAAGTGATGGAGGAACACACTTCTGTAACAGAGACATGGAAGCATTGCTAGCCCGTTATGGGGTTAAACACAAGATAGCTACTCCATACCATCCCCAAACAAGTGGACAAGTAGAAGTAAGCAACAGAGAATTGAAGAGGATTCTTGAAAGAATAATGAGTAAGTCGAGAAAGGAATGGGCAAGGAAGTTGAATGATACTTTATGGGCATACCGTACAACTTATAAGACACCTATTAGAATGTCTCCATATAGGTTAGTCTATGGAAAAGTATGTCAATTTCCTGTAGAGATTGAACATAAGGCCTACTGGGTAATAAAGGCTTTGAATTATGATTGCAAGAAAGCAGCTGAAAAGAGACTTTTACAGTTGAATGAATTGGAAGAGTTAAGATAAATGGCATATAAAAACTCTAGGATTTATAAAGAACATACAAAGAAATGGCATGATTCCAAAGTAAAGATTAAGAGTTTTCAAGAAGGAGATCAAGTGTTACTATTTAACTCCAGACTCAGATTATTTTCAGGAAAGCTCAAGAGTAGATGGTTGGAACCATTTGTAGTGAGCCATATCTACCCCTATAGAGCTGTGGAAGTTTGTAACACTAGAGGAGAGAATTTCAAAGTCAATGGGCAAAGACTGAAGATCTACAATGGAGGCATATGGGAGAATTCTCACCAATTGGCCTTATTGGCCAATTCAACACTCTAAAAATCATGATGGTCTAAGCTCATAGACCTAAAAGAGCGCTTCTTGGGGGCTCAACCAAGTTTTTATTTTCAGTTTTCTTATTAGTTCTTTTAATTTTAGTTTTACAATTTTCAATCATAAGTTCTTTAACTTTATTTTTAGAAAAGAAGCATGGAAGGATGTTCAGGAATTACAAGGGAAGCTAAAGGATGAGAGATAAGTATTTTTGATATGGGGATAAAATGATGATTGTTACATGTGAATTTAGGTGATTTTTAATATGTTTTGTATGAATTTCTATGTGGCGCACCTTATTGCGCACCCATGTGCTTTGGTCTAGTAAAAAGAAATAAAAAAATACACAGAAAACAGGCACGACCGTGCCACATTCGAGCATGGCCATGCCTACTTAAAAATGGGATAGTCAAGCAAAGCTAAAAGCAGGCACGACCGTGCCAAAATTGAGCACGGCTGTGCCACCTGTAGATTCCACACACATATATATTTTTTACAAATTTCAAAGGAGTCAAAGCCCCAATTCACAAACCCCTATATTTGCCCACTACCCACAAGTTCCAAAACCTTTCTTATCTTCCTAGACATAAGATTTCTCAACTTTGAATGCTTTTTCAAATTCCCAAATTCTTTTTAAGTTCTCAAAATCTTTTCCTCTTCTCCAAGCTCTTTAATCAATTCCAACACCTTTTCCTTTTTCCAATTCACTAGTCACTATTTTTAAAAACCACAATCCTCTCTATATAAACCACCCTTTCATTCCATTCTTTATACACTTTTAACTCACTTATTCATCTCCCTCTACAATCTCTCAAAGCATAATTTCTTCCTCTTTCACCTTCTCTCAATAATTTCTACATCTTCTTCTTCACTATCTTTTCAAATCCGAATTTGTGAATATACCATGGAAAGGAAACTTAGAAGGAAGATAGTTGCTCAAAGAAGACCAAGGAGACATGGGAAAAGCTCAAGTAATCCAAGCCAATAAGAGGAAAGAATGGTAAGACCTTTTCCCCCTAATATTAAATTTGGGCATGAGGGCAAAAAAATAAGTTTGAACAATTGATGGCTAGGAAGTTTGTACCCATGAAATATTTGAGTGCATCCGCCCTTTAAAGTGCGGGTTTATTAGATGAGGTAAACATGTATGTTTCTAGGATGGGTTGGGAAGCTTTTATGATGATGAAACATCCTTCATATGTTGTGCCTACATGTGAATTCTTGTTCTCCTTTGAATTTAATGAAAATGATGGCATATTGAACTTTAGACTAGGCAACTAAGATCACACCATTGGTCTCTTTGAACTCAATGATGTTTTTCATTTCCCCAAAGACCAAGATGCAAATGTTGAGTATGATAGAAATGAGTTTTGGAGTGAAATTACTGGCCAAAGACATATCTTCTATCAACTGAGGTTAGCCAAAGAGTCAAAAATTCATTCCCATGCTTTGAGATATCTCTATAGAGTCATGTCACATTCCTTGTTTCCAAGAAAGGAGGGAGATTTCGTAGTCACTACTATAGAACTCAATGTCTTATATTGTATGGTAAATAATATCAAATTGGATGTTTGTCATATGATTGCCTCTAAATTCAAAGATGTTATAATTAAACGAGCAGGGGCAATCAAGACAGGGGGCTTGGTGCTAAGCATTACGAACTATGTGGGCTTTGACATTGATAATATGCCCTTTGACAAGCTTTCGGGTCCTTCCCTAATTGATCTTCAAATGATGGAGGCTATGGGTATGGTTGAGATAGGACACATGGGGGTGTTCTCATTAGTGCTCAACAACAAGCAAGACAAGAGGAAGAAGAAGAAGAAGAAGAAAGTGAATTACAATAAGTGATGAGTCGCATTGATACTTTAGAGCTTCAAGTGGGTGTCATTGACTCTAATAAAGGAGAGCTCACTTCCATGGCACATAAGATGAACTCAAGCTTGCATGATGTTCGACATGATGTCAGAATGTTAAATCAAAATCTCATGGCCTACTTTCAAAGTCAAAACTTCTTTCCACCTTCATTCCCTCCGCATGATCAAGAACCGCATCAATGAAGATTAAAGAAGTTGTGATTGGACTTTTGTGTTTGTGTTATTTTCTTTGTATTTATTTTAGTTTGGTGTTTTCTTTTATATTTGTATTTATTTTAGTTTTGTATTTGTTTTATATTTTATGTTTTGTTCATGTACTTTGTTTAAAGTATTTGCTTAATGTTATGTGTTGTGGTTGTGTTCATTCCTTTCCCTTTCATTTAAATTGTGCAAAATATAAGCAATGAAGTTGGTTTGAAGCTCTATCATGTATGAATTCTTACTTCAATATGCAAATTATTGAAATCAGGCACGGCCATGCCAAATTTGAGTATGGCCGTGCATGTTCAAAAGTGTCTAAGATTCCAAAAGTTAGAATCAGGCACGGCTGTGCCACCTGGTTCAGAGAAAAAATGCCAATTTCAGGCACGGCCATGCCAAAATCGAGCACGGCCGTGCCACCTGATGCTCATTCCACTCGAAATTTTTTGTTTCATGTATTGAGGACATTGCATAGTTTAAGTGTGGGGGAGGAAAAATAAAAGTTTTCAAGTTAAATTTTGTTATTTTGTTTATTTTAATGTCTTTAGAATTTTTAATTCAAGTAGGATAGTAGTTGTTATCTTTCAATAAAAGTCATATTTTTAATAAAGAATTAGGAGATAGTTGTTTAGTCCTTGTAAACTTAGATTGTTTAGTCCTTGTGAACTTAAAATTTGGTCTTTATTTATAAGCATAGGACTATTTTTAATTCTCATAACTTTTATATTCTCTACACTTTTTCTCTCTGCATCCATATTCTCTGTAATTTTTTTCCTATTACCTAATGGGTTCAATGAGTATGTCTAGCAATAGCTAAAGGTCCAATGCAAATAGGAAGACACCAATGGAGATAAAACCTAAGCTAATAGATCTCAAGGAGGAGTATGATGCTTTCTTCCCTATTTATTCAGATGAGGAAGGTAAGAGATTTTCTTCTCTTAGCAAAAGAAATATATGCATGCCTAAATACTTTAATGATCAACTCTTGAAAGATATTAGAATGCATGATTTTGTGAACCTTTTGTGCAAAAGGCTAGGTTGGTTTAAAGTGAAAATAGTGAAATATGATGTGTTTTATGAATTGAATGTTGAATTCTACACCACTTTAAAAATTAAAGATGGGGAACAAAGAATTTTTTCATGTAAATTCTTTAGGAATGAATATGAGTTTGATTATGATCTCATGACTGAAATTTTTAGTTTTTCTGAAGGAGGTATTTGTTACCCTCCCCCTGAATTTAACATGATTAGATTTTGGGCTGAGATTACTAAAGGGGATAGAATAAGTCATGGAGATACTATAATTAGTGGGCTAATTGATAGTCACTCATATTTATTAATGCATAAGTTCAGAGCACACACCATTTGTGGTAGGAATGAGAGTACAAAGGTTATGTCTAATGAACTATTCTTGATGTGGTGCATGACTACTAACCATAGGGTAAATAGTGCATATTTTGTGTTTCGTTCTATGTGGCGTGTTGTGCAGGGACAAAAAGCACTGATATTTATGGGCCACATTATCACAGGGTTGGACATACACTTTGTTCCAAGGAAGCTTACTATTCTTACAGCATTGGATCGACAAGTTTTTTATGAGGATTTTCTAGTCAGAGCTGAGATTATCACAAACTTTGGAAGGCTAGAAGATGCTGACAGTAGAATATGCTACCAACTATGTCAAACCGCCTTAAGACATGGAGATATTCCTCTACCTAAGGTGGTAGAGAATTATGATGACGTTAGTGAAGAGGAGGAAGAAGATGTCAAACCTCAAGTAGCTCGTGACAATGCGAGTGTGAATAAAAAGGATGGTAAGGCCAAAGCAAAGAAAAAGAATAAAGAACCAAAAAAAAAGAGATTTGAGGACAACATTAAAGAAGTCGAGAAGAAGATAGAGGATGTGGCGAATCGAACTGATAAAAGGCTTGGTGACATGATGATGAATGTGATCACTAATTTTGAAGTTTATGAGACCCTAAGAAATACAAGGATGGAAAATCTAATAGCATGAGTAGCTAGATCCTTTTTAGGGTTCTTATTTTGGATTGACCATGTGCTTATTGTAATTATGTTAGGTTGCTAGATTTAATTCATTGGTTGTTGTTGAGCTTAATGTCGTTTTAGGACTGATCACCCTAGAATTAAATTGACACTATAGGCTTAATCGAGAGATATGTTCTGTAGGAAATGACAATGACCTATTGATTGCTTAGCTAGTTGAGAGACAGTTAAGTGGATTAATATTGATTAAAAGTTATGTTTAAAATTAGAATTAAAAGGCATTAGGTTAGTGAGAGCCGGTAAACATAGTGTTAATTAATCTCTAATTAATTATAGGTTGATCTGATAGGAAAATCTATAGTTTCTAAGATCCCTTTAAAATGAATTAAAACTAGTATAGATCTAATTATGTAATCAATCATTTGAGATGGTCCAATTGAGAATAAGAACCCTAGCTTTTAAACTTTGCTTTTAATTTGTATTTTTACTTTTCTTAATTTAGTTTTGTTTCTTTGAAATTCCAAACTCTATTTCGTAGTTTAAACAATCAAACATTATGATTATTGCAATATTCAACCTACAATCTCTGTGGGATGATATCTTTATTTACTACTTGATACAATTATGTACGCTTGCGAATTAGTACACATCATGTAACCAAAGATTGTGCTAACATAATGGGCGGCTTGATGACCTAGCGTTCTATGTGCATACATACTGTTATAATAATGTTGGTCATACGCATGCACAAAGCTGGCTCTCAAGGCCTAACCACCCGATTGTACAACCCTAAGGCTATATGTATAATCAGGCACTGTCCCTAAGACAGTTGCTAGATAATATTGCTGAATAAACACAGTCATCATAGTGCAATCTAAAGGATACAAATCACGAGTGTATAGGTTGGCTTATAAATCAATCATTTAAACTGTAAATAAAATATAATAGGTGAATATCTAGCTGATGCTAGTATCAAAACACTACTGAGAATAATCATTTCATAGAATAATAATAACAAATACATTCTTGCTTTCAAACATTTCAACTATATTAATAATAAATATATATTGCCACATGTTCCCAATTTTATATACAAAAGCTAAATAACTTGTAAAACTATATTTGCAAGCTAATAGTCAATAAAAGACTATTTATAAGGAAACATCATACTTTTAATCATAGAAAGTATTTGATTAACTTACATACATATACTTAAGGTGCCAAGTCAAGGCTTGCATGGTGACTATTGTTGTATGAAAATTTCATTAATGGAAAATGCTTATCCCAGCTTCCTTTGAATTCCATCACACATGCCCATAACAAATCCTCTAAAGTTTGGATAGTCTTTTCTGATTGACTATCAGTTTGTGGGTGAAAGGAAGTCCTAAACTTCAACTTCGTACCCATAGTTTGATGTAAACTAGGTCAAAATCTAGATGTAAACCTAAGATCTCTATCCGACACAAAGAAGATTGGTATACCATGAAGTCTCATGATCTTATTCACATAAACTTGTGCCAACTTATCTAAGGAATAATCCATTTTAACTGGTAAAAAGTTAGCTGAATTAGTGAGCCTATCCACTATAACCTATATTACATCATGTCCTTATTGTGTACGAGGTAATCCCATTACGAAATCCATAGTAATATGCTCCCATTTCCACTCTGGAATAGGAAGCGGTTGCAAAAGACCTGATGGATGTTGATGTTCAACTTTCACTTATTGACAAACTAAACATCTTGCTACAAAATCATCTATATTTATTTTTATACCCTGCCACCAATAGTTTTCCTTCAATGTACGACACATCTTGGTACTGCCCGGATGCATTGAGTACGCTGAACAATGTGCCTCCTCTATAATCTCCCACTTCAAGTCTTCTACTTTTGGAATATAAATTGTTTCTCCAAACATTAAAGTTCCATCTTCTTTAAGGGAAAAATCAATTCGTGACCCACTTTTCACCTCTTCAATAATCTTACAAAAATAATTATCCTGAATTTGAGCTTCTTTAACTCTCTCTACCATAACGGGTCTAACCTTGAGAGTTGCTAACAATACTCCTTGGTTATCTAACTTCATATCCACATTCATAGCTTGAAGTCCCAAAAATAAAAGAAATTGCTCTGACTTCATATGAGTTCAAATACCATAGGATTTTTTACTAAGAGCATCTGCCACCACATTTGCCTTGCCAGGATGATACTCAATTGTACATTTGTAATCCTTTAATAACTCAATCCATTATCTCTGTCTTAAATTTAACTCTTTCTGACTCAAAGGATATTTAAGAGATCCGTGATCTATAAAAATTTGACACATTTCTCCATACAGATAATGCCTCAAAGTCTTAAGAACAAACACTACAGCTACTAATTCCAAGTCATGGATAGGATAGTTTAACACATGCGGCCTCAGTTGTCTGGAAGCATACGCTATAACTTTTCCATGTTGCATGAGAACATAACCCAATCCTTTTTTAGAAGCATCACTATATATCACAAATTCACCATCACTAGTAAGGAGAGTTAATACTGTTGCAAAAGTTAAACACGCCTTAAGTTTCTCAAAACTCCTTTGACATTCTTCTGTCCATATGAACTTCACATTTTTTCTTAATAATTTTGTCAATAGAGTTGCTAAAATTGAGAAATCTTGAACAAATCGGTGATAGTAACTAGCTAAACTTAAGAAACTCCTTATCTCTGTGGTATTAGTTGGTTGTTCCCACTTAACTACTACTTTAATTTTCTTATAGTCCACATAAATGCCTTCTGTTGATATAACATGCCCTAAGAAATCAATCTGATCTAGCTAAAACTCACATTTGATCAACTTAGCAAATAACTGCTTACTTCTCAAAATTTGCAAAACCGTCCTCAAATGTTCTTCATGTTCCTCCTTACTTCGAGAATATTCTAATATATCATCTATAAATACAATGACAAATCTATCTAGGTATTCCTGAAATACTCTATTCATGAGATCCATAAAGGCAGCTGGTGCATTAGTTAACCCAAATGGCATAACAAGAAACTCATAATGTCCATAACGTGTCCTAAAAGTCATTTTAGGTATATCTATCTCTTTAATTTTCAGTTGGTGGTATCCAGACCTCAAGTAGATCTTTGAGAAAGCCTTAGCTCCTTGTAATTGATAAAAAAGGTCATCAATACGAGGTAATGGATACTTATTCTGCACTGTAACCTCGTTCAATTGTCGGTAATATATACATAGCCTCATGACCCATCCTTTTTCTTAACAAATAACACTGGCACTCCCCATGGTGATATACTAGGTCTAATAAAACTCTTATCTAATAACTCACATAATTGAATCTTCAATTCTTTTAACTCTGCTAGAGCCATTCTATAAAGTACTTGAGAAATAGAAGTTGTACCCAGAATCGCATCTATAGCAAATTTGATCTCTCTATCTAGAGGTAAACCTAGAATATCTTCTGGAAAAACATCTCCAAACTCACACACTATTGGAATATCCTCTAATTTCAGCCCTTCAAACTTACTGTCGACCACATAAGCAAGATATGCCTAACAATCCTTCCGTAACATTTTCCTTGCAGTTATGGTGGATATCAAACAAGAGAGAAGAGAATGGCATATCCCTTGAAAAGAAAATTTAGTTTTCCTAGGATGATTAAACTCTACCACTGTGGTATAATGGTGAGATAGCCAATCCATGCCTAAGATTGCATCTAGACCTTGAAGCTCTAGGAGAACTAAATTCAGTAAGAGTGCATGCGCTCCTATCTTAACTACACAATCCTTACACACTTTCTCATAAGCCTTAGAGTTTCCCAAGGGATTACTAACAATCATTACAACATCTAAGGAACTAGGCTTCAAATCCGCATACAAGTAAAAGAATGAGACACAAAAGAATGTATAGCTCCTGGGTCAAATAACACATAAGCATCTCGGTCAAGGATAGTTAACATACCCCTAACAACTTCTGGAGATGCCAATGCTTTATCTTGCATCATTGTAAAAACTCTGGCTTGAGTCAAAGGTCAGTTCTACTAGGCATTCTGGCCTTGCTGAGGTGTTACAACAACAACATTATCTTTACCTCTACCAACGGTAGGGCTAGAATTAGTGGTAACCTGTCTACTTAATGGAACATTCCTATTACTACTCTGATTCCTAGGAACAACATTTCCTCATCCTAAACCACCAGATTGTACTAGCAAAGGATAATCTTTTTTTATGTGACTAACTTCTCTACACTCATAACAACCCATTGACCTTTTTCTACATTCCCCTTCATAAAACTTGCCACAAGTTTGGCATTGAGGGTATGTAACTCTTCTCTAGTTATTCTGTAGTATACCTCCTCGAGCTTGCTTTTGGCTACCAGCCTACTAACTGGTTGCCTTACAGAACTCTGACTCATCTGAGATTGACTTACTTGTTGCCCATAACTCATATACGAACCTCGGCCATTGCCACTATAACTTGGTCTAGGTGGTAACGTGCTAATTCCTCTATTAGCTGGTCTATCTCTAAAATTCTGAGAGGAACTAGGGATAAACCTTTTATTCTTCTATTCTTGCTCTATCTCTTCTTTCCTTACCTTCTCAAAGGCAAGTGTCTTTTGGACTAGTTCTTGAAAGTTATGCCCTTCATACCATGCTATTCCAGTTTTCATGTAAGCCTTCAGTCCACTCCTGAATCTGTCACACTTGATTTTTTCTGAAGGCATAATCTCAAAAATAAAACGATATAGATCCTCAAATTTATCTGCATATTCTTTAACTAACAAACTATCCTGGGTTAAATTGAAGAAAGCCTCCTGCTTACTTTTTTTGTAGTTGCCCGTCAAATACTTTTTGTGGAACTCTGTAAGGAATACATTCCACATCAATCCCTTACCATATAGACGACAAACTCTTGATAGCCAATTATCCACTAATCCTTTTACAAATCCATGCACATTTTATACCTTTTCAACCTCTGTCAATCCTAAAATCATATAAGCTTTCTCTAGCTTCTTTAAGCATTCATCAACTAGTCCACCATCTATAAATCCTTTAAAATCATATGCACCTAGTCTGTGTGCACGATCCACAATCATCCAGGGATCACGATACTACTCTCGTGCAATCATAGCAGCTATAAAAGCTTAGGTCATTAAAGCTCCCATACCAGCATCAGCCTAAAAATGAGGTACTGGCTGCGCTGGTTGTGGTTCAGGAGGAACTGGTGGAGGATAAACTGGAGATATAGGAATAGGTTGTGGCTGTAGAGCTGCTAGGTATGCTCCTAATACACCACCAAAGGTGGAATCCACATATTCCCCTCCACTAACAAATACATTATCCGCTCTCTCGGGATGATCTGGAGGATTCCTATAAGGTTGGCCAATATCAGCAAGCCTAGCAATGCGGCCACGATTTCCATGACCTCTACCACCTTGAGGTCTTGGTAGTATTATTCTATAAAAACATAACAAAATAAAGTCTTAGACTTAACAATTATATCCCAAAGATAACTATTGTGCAAACTGCTAAGCTCAAGCTCTATTAACCTATCTCTTTACCCTAGGCTCTTTAAACTTAGGCTCTGATACCAAAAGATTGTCATATCCGCTCCGCTAGCTATTGAGCAGGCGCGACATGCTGAGCTGGCTAGTGCTACTGCTGGAAGTAGGAATATAACATATTTATATTGCTAATAACTTAAAATTATCTAAAGGTAATACTGCTATTACTAATTGATGTGGGTCAAATTATAATACCCTAATTTCTAAGACTAAGTATAGAGTAAGTAGGGTATCGAACACTCGGGAATTTGGAGTAATTTAGTATTAACCGGATAGATAGTTAGATGGATAGGCAAAATATTATAATAGAAGATTGTTGAATTACTCTAAATATTCTAATTAATTATTAACTAGGCTAACTAAATTAATTATTCTACATATCAAGTCTAAAAAGAATTCATTAGAACTACAATTCAAAAATTATCAAGAATTATAAGAAATAAACAAGTGATTATAGGAAATAATTATAAAACATGGTATAAGGCATAAATACAATTCCCATTGTCATTTAAACTTAAAGTTCTTAAAAGTAACTCTCATTATCAATCAAAGCTAATTTCATTTAGAGTCTATAAGTATTCTCATATCATTGTAGAGATAAATAAAATCCATAAAATTACCATACAAGGTTTATAATTTTTCCTTTAAATAGAAATCCTTATCTCCAAGTGATTTCATAACCTCTAATGAATTCAATTATATTTCTACCAAAATGTACCCACTCTCATTGCATACAATTTTGATTAACAAGTCATATAGGGTGGCCAATCATACACAACACATTCAAACTCACAATTAAAATCAAATCATTTATATAATATAAAATAAAAGATGTAATTCATTAATTCATTAATTCATTCTTCCTTGCAATTCTAACAAATAATGACTTAGCCAAGGTACATATTGAATATAAAACAACAACAAAAAAGGGATAATAAACATCAAGTACTAAAAGAGAGAAATATAGAACTTGAATGTAGATAGCCTTCTTGATCATTCCTTGACTTGCTTGAATGATCTTCTCTTGATAGTTTGAATTGCAATAATAATACTAACTAAACAAAATTAATACTTTAGACAAATAAACTAAGTATTTTCTGATATGTAATTATGTCTAAATGTATCCAATACATTATTTATAGGCCTCCTAAACATTCAAACTCGTACACTTTCGGAAAGGGATCATATTGGAAAAGGTGCGAAGAATGGGTGCTAAAACTACTCGGCACACTGTGCTGAGTCAGGTGTGAGTCGGCATGGTTGCCCTCTGTCATAACTCGGCACAATGGCACGAGTCGGCACAGGCTCCTTTTCTTCAACTCGAGTCGGCACAACTCTATGGGATGAGTCGGCACAGGCGGTGCAGTCGGCACGTGTGCTTGCTGTCACTAGTCAACATGGGTAGAACGAGTCGGCACGAGTTCTGAATTGCTTCCCTTGACTTTTTAATCACCAAACTTCATTCCAATGCACTCTAAATCAACTTTAAGCTTGAGATTAGTCCAAAAGAACCTACAAAATATATAAACAATATAAAAGCATACCAAAAACACAAAACTAACAATAATAACTTTATAATTAAATATAATGCAAATGCAAATTAATTAAAAAGTCAATAAAATGATCCTAAATTACTATGCTATTTTACATAGTATCAAATTCCCCCACACTTAGACCTTATTTTCCCTCAAGCAAGAAATAAAGAGCTAAGTAGGAAAAACAATAAAAATTTCATCCTGTCTAAAAGAAATGTAGCCATCTTAACAAATTATTCTAATAATAAAAGAAATTTGATAGAAAAAGATAGGTAACAATCAACTTTCAATGCTCAACAATGATAGAGGAAGTAAGTCTCATAGCTTAGGCAACAAGTTTACCACATTATCTCAATCTATTAATAACAAAATCAAGAATACAAAGTTAAAGTGCTAACCCAGCTATCTAGTCAAAATATTCATTCTTTAAATTAGGATTTCTAAAAACACAAGTAGCCTTTAGGATAAAAATCAAGCACACACATAAACTAACATTTCTCATGGCATTTTTAGACACATTTTTTCTTCTTATTTTGTTTTTTTTAAAAGTGGGTGCATTTTATACTCCATCCTAAAAAAAGTTTTTCTTTATACTTGTAATATCACATACTCTTTCCGAATGAATGCAATTAAGGATTAATCTCACTTGGATACAACTTACTCAAGATACATCACATAAAAAGTATAAATTTTCTTCTTTTGTTTCTATTTTTCATTTTTATGCACATTTTTTTATTTCCTCATCCATTATTGAAATGCTAGTCTTTCATATTATGGCTATAGTTTCCCTAAAACTACCTAAGTCCCAAGAAACTTAAGCTTAAATGGTATGATCACAACGTGCAAAGTATTGGTGCATCTTGTACTCCATCTGGCATTGGCGGCGAGCTAGTTAACAATTGAAAGCCTCCATTCCACTCAATTGTTGTTGCATGGCTCTTTGGTTAGCCAAGACTTGCTCCTAAATAGGTAAATCATGACTAGAAGAGCCACTTGCACCTCTTTTTATTGGATAAGAAGGAATAGGTGCATCATCTTGAGGCACTTCTTCTTAGTTCTCATCATCTTCCATATTATGCTCTTCCGCATAAACATCATCTCCAATATGTGCTTCTTAAGCATGCTCCTCATCATCTTGATCACTTGTAAAATGTGGATAGGAAATACCCTTCCAACAAGACCTTGTGTGTGCAAGAATAAAACGAAAAGAAGCATCTACAACTTCACCTTTAACAAATGCTTGTTTAGTGAAGTAAGAACATAGGGAACACGGTCAAGGGCATCAAAATCAACATTAAGAGATTTAGCAATGATTGTAATAACATGACCATGTGTCAAAGGAACGTCTTTACAATTAGCACAAGTTAAGAGTTGATTAAATATCCAATAAGTCCAACATGCTTGTTTTCTATTGTGAATGCACCACATCAAAAATATTTCTTGAGCCGATACTCTATTGAATTCGGACTTATGAAATACAACACAACAAAGCACTTTATGCAACAACCAAAAATTCAAATCCTTAATAAACATAGCTTTGCATTTTTTAGGGCGAAAAGGAGGTGGCAAATCGGTCAAGAAGGTCCAAAATTCATCAACATTAAAAGACTTGGACATATTGCATATTCCATCTCTTTTAAAACCAAACACACGTTACATGAAGGAATAGGTAATTTAGTGGGGTTTTCCTAACATCCTAAACTCAAGGATATGTGAATCATTAGCATTAACCTCTAAGGATATATAAATTTCGTAATTAAGTCAACAAATGTGTGTTCATGCATAGAGAAAAATTTCTTAAGACCACAATTAGTTAGCAATTAAGTAAACAAATCATGCATGCCAATATCTTGAAGTAAAGAGGTATGAATATATTTGTAACTAATAATTTCTCTAAATTTATTTTTAATAAACCTATCACCTTCAATATGAGAGAGGATAGGAAACTTAGCTTGATATATAAGTTGCAAATTCTCTTATTGAGGCTCCTCCTCATCTTGATCATCCCTCATTGGCCTTGAGGATGAAGATCCTTTGGTTCTTCCCATTGTAAGTGTAGAAAACAAAGTGAAAAAGAAAAGAAAAGAAAAAAAGAAGAGATGGGTTCGGCTATGGAGAAAGAAAAGAAAAGGAGTGAGTGTTGAAGAAGAAGAAGAAGAAAAATTTGAAAAAAGAAATAGAGAAAAAGTACAAATAGTGGTGTAGAGAAGATTAAAGAAAAGCAATATTATATAGAATGAATAGGTAGAAACAAATGGGGATGTTTAAATAGAAGAAAGGGAGATGAAAAAGAGAAGAGTAGGAAATTTAATATTAGTAGTCAATGTAGGTATAAATAACAAAGGACAAAAAAGTTATGAATAAAAGATTGAAAAGTTGTAAAAGTTATGACAAAGTTAGAAAGTTGTGTCCTTATAGGGAAAGAACATGACTTTTCAAAATTGGATTTGAAATAGGAGTAGTTATTATATACAAAAAGATAAAAATAAATAGAGAAAATATAGTATAATAAAAATAGGAATTAAATGAATAAAACAATAAAAAATTACAAAGAAAATAAAACGAGAAAATTAGAAAATAAAAATATGTTGAAAAGAGAACGGTAGGAGTCGACACCATGTGCCGACTCGGCACGGCGAGTCTCTGTGCGTGCTGACTCAGCACAGAGCTCGCGAGGGGGCCAAGCGGATGGGCGAGGCGGCACGCATGTGCCAACTCGGCACAGTGCCAATTCAGAAATTAATTTTTTTTTGAATGAATATATATATATATATTAAAATACTATAAAAATTAAAACAAAAATTAACTAAAAGAAATACAATGTGTATGTGTGCATACTTAAAAAAATGAACTAAATAAAAAGAAAATAAACAAAGAAAATAAATAAAACATTAAATAAATATCTTGCTAAATTTAATGGTCTATAGTTTGATCATACCTTTTTGAACTCATGGTGTAGAAAGAGAGAGTGATTCTTTTTGTTTAATTATCTCATCAATCAAATAAGATTTGAGATGATGACCATTCACCTTGAAGTTTTCTCCCTCATCATTAGCAATGTCAATTGCTCCATAAGGATAAACTTTGACAACCTTAAAAGGACCCGACCACCTTGACTTTAGCTTTCCAGGAAACAACTTCAATCTTGAATTATAAAGTAGAATAAGTTCTCCCTTATGAAAGTCCTTCTTAGCTACATGCTTATCATGCCATAATTTAGTACGATCCTTATACAACTTAGCATTCGCATAAGCATTCATTCATAGCTCCTCCAATTCATTAAGTTAAAGTAACCTTTTTTTTCCTGCTTTCTTTAAATCAAAGTTCAAAGCTCTTGTTGCTCAATAAGCCTTATGGTCAAGTTCTACGGATAAGTGACAAGACTTCCCATAAATCAATTGGTAAGGAATAAGGCATATGGGTGTTTTAAAAGTTGTCTTATATGCCCATAAAGCATCATCTAACTTCAATTCCCAATCCTTCGTTGATGAAGAAACTGTTTTCTCTAAAATCCATTTAATCTCTCTATTGCTCACCTCTACTTGCCCACTTGTTTGTGGATGATATGGAGTAGCCACCTTGTGTGTTACCTCATACTTCTTCAAAAGAGTCTCAATTACATGATTATAAAAGTGTGAACCACCATCACTAATTAATGCTCAAGGAGTGCCAAAACTTGGAAAATTAATTTTCTCAAGCATCTTTTTAACAACCTTAACATCATTAGTAATAGTAGTTATTGCTTCAACCCACTTTGAGACATAATCTACCATGACCAAGATAAACTTGTAACCCAAAGAACTAGAAAAGGGACCCATGAAGTCAATGCCCTAAACATCAAAAATCTCTACTTCAAAAATTTCTTTCAAAGGCATCTTCTGTTTCTTAGACAAATTACCCATTCTTTGGCATCTATCACATTTAAGCACAAAATCTCTAGCATTCTTAAATAAAGTAGGCCACCAAAAACCAAATTGTAATACTTTAGAAGTTGTCTTTGATGCACTAAAGTGTCTGCCCACATCTAAAAAATGACAATGTCTCAAAATATCTTGAATTTAATCTTGAAGAATACACCTTCGTATCAAACCATCTCCATATCTCTTGTAATGTAATGGTTCCTCCCAATAGTAAAACTTACTATAATGCAAGAACTTCTTATTTTGCCTATAATCAAGCCCATAAGGAAGAACTCCACTTACAAGATAGTTTGCAAAATCCACAAACCATGGAAGTTCTTTAGAAGCCAAAGTAAGAAGATATTCACCATGAAATGACTCATTGATTGGCACACCATCATCATTCTTATTCAATTCCTCTTGATCTAGTCTTGATAAGTGATCCGCAATAAGATTCTCACTTCTTTTCTTATCCCTTACTTTGGAATCAAACTCTTGAAGCATTAGGATCCGCCTTAAGAGCCTAGGTTTTGCATCTTTCTTGCTTAGAAGATACTTGAGAGCAGTATGATCGGAATACACAATGACCTTTTGCCCCACAATGTATGCTCTAAACTTGTTAAATGCATAAACAATAGCAAGCAACTCTTTCTCCGTGGTGGTATAATTAATTTGAGTATCATCAAGTAGTTTGCTAGCATAATAAATCACATAAGTCTTGCCTTTTTTTCTTTGCTCCAAAGCAGCCCCAACCGTAAAGTTACCTGCATCACATATGATCTCAAATGGTTACTGCCAATTAGGTAGTTGCAAAACCAGTGCTGAAGTAATATCCTTCTTCAAAGTCCCAAATGCATCCATGCATGCATCATCAAACTCGAAAACAACCTCTTTGGCAAGTAGCTTGTATAATGGCTTTGCTATCTTAGAAAATTCTTGGATGAATATTCTATAGAAACCCGTATGTCCAAGAAAGCTCCTTATATCTTTAACACACTTCAGAGGTGGCAAATTAGTAATAACTTCAATCTTTGCTCTATCAACCTCAATGCCTCTTTGTGAGACTAAATGGCCAAGAACAATCCCTTCTTATCCCACAAAGTGGCACTTCTCCCAATTAAGTACTAATCCATACTTCTTGCACCTATCAAGAACTTTAGAAAGATTTTCTAAATAATTTAGGAAGTTAGATCCATAAACACTAAAGTCCTCCATGAATACCTCAACACAATCATCTATTAAATCACTAAATATTGAAAACATGCCTCTTTAGAAAGTAGCGGGAGCATTGCATAAACCGAAAGGCATACGCCTAAAAGCAAAAGCACCATATGGATAAGTAAAAGTAGTCTTAGCTTGGTCTTCGAAATGAATAGGAATTTGATAAAAGCCACTAAGCCCATCAAAATAACAAAAATAGGAAATCTTTCTATAACTTGATCAATAAAAGGCAAAAAAAATGATCTTTCCTAGTTGCTTTGTTTAACTTTCTATAGTCAATACACATATGCCAACCCATGATAGTCCTAATAGGCATTAAGTCATTGTGTTCATTTTGCACAGCAGTCAAGCCACCCTTTTTAGGAACAACTTGAATGAGGTTTACCCATTTACTATCACTAATGGAATATATAATCCCATTGTCAAGCAACTTAATCACTTCCTTTCTAACCACTTCCTTAAGAGTGGGATTTAGCCTTCTTTGAGCTTCTATAGTAGGCTTAGCATCATCCTCTAAAAGAATTCTATGCATACAAATAGTTGGGCTTAGCCCTTTTAGATCATTGATTGAATATCCTATTACTCCCTTTTGTTTATTCAAAACATCACATAAAGCATTCACCTCATCATTAGGTAGTAAAGAATTTACAATAAAAGGAAAATTAGAATTATAATCAAGAAATGCATACCTTAGAGTGGAAGGCAAAGGTTTAAGCTTCAAATTGGGTACTTCACTTGGTGAAGAAGGCTTAGGATCATTCTCCTTCCTTAATGGCTCAGATCTTTGATACCTATAAGGAATAATATATGGAGATGATTCCAAAATGCTTACACAAGCTATAACCTCTTTGTTGGAACATTTCGCATCAGCCCCTTATGACTTAGAAATCACCATAGGGTCCTTACCTATATACTTATGTACAACATCTTTCACACATTCATCAATTATATCAAGTGAGTTTATCCTTTTATAAACTTCAATAGGTGGAGTTGTCTTAATCATTTTATAAACATCAAAAACTATGGTCTCATCATTTACTTTCACCTTAACTTTGCCATTTTTCATTTCAATGACCACTCCCACGGTCACCAAAAATGGTTTTCCCAATAATATAGGTATTTCAGGGTCCTCTTCCATATCCATCACTACAAAATCTGTAGGAATAATAAACTTACCCACTTCGGTGGGTACATTTTTAAGCACACCAAGTGGATATTTAATAGACTTATCCGCCATAGAAAGACACATAGTAGTAGGCTTCAATTCACCTATATCTATTTTGTCATAAATAGAATAAGGCATTAGACTCACACTAGCACCTATATCATATAAAGCTTTATTAAATGCAATATCACCAATTCTATAAGGAATAGTAAAAAAACCTGGATCTTTTAGTTTTGGTGGTGTCCTTGTGAATATTGCCTTAGAGTTTTCAACTAGTGAAACTAGTTCATACTCTTTCATCTTACCCTTATGATTAATAATATCCTTCAAAAATTTATTCCAAGAGGGCATATCTCTGCTAATGGCATCCATAAAAGGTATGGTAATAGTTATGTCTTTGATATGGTCAAGAAATTTACCAAATTACTTGTCAAGATTGTGCCTTATGAACCTTTGTGGGAAATGTAAGGTTCTAAGGTCAACCTTTGGCTCACTTTCCTTGCTTGGTACTTTTTGTGTAATCTTCTCTTCCACATCACACTTATCATCCTTTTTATTCTTAACACCATCATATAATTTCGAATCCACCACCCCCTCATCATCATCCTCATTCACCATCTTCTTTTTATTTGTTGAAGCATCTCTAACTTCCTTACTACTTCTCAAGTTTATAACTTGACAAGATTCTTTAAGCTGAATTTCAGGTTGACTAGGTAGTCTTCCTAAAGGTTAAGGGGTTGAAGAGGCTTATTGAATAATTTAATTTTCAAAGATTCTATTATTGGAAATAAGTTGATCAATTCTTGCATTGAGTTGTTTAAATTGGTCGTCGTGTTGTTTATTGGTGGTTGATTGTTGGTTTATGAATTGCTCCATAAGACCTTCTAAGTTAGACTTTGGTGGTGGTTATGGATTAAAATACGAATGATTTAGTTTCATAGGAAAACTGGGTGGATTTTATGGTTTGGAAAAATTTAGGTTAAAAGGAGGGTTTAGTTGAGAGGATGGATTTGACCAAGAGAATCTGGGATGGTTTCTCCATTGAGGATTATATGTATTTGAATTCAGCCCCCCTCTTTGGTTAAAAGCTCCTTGCACAAAACTCACATCCTCATTAGTATGGGAATTCATATTGCATTAAGAATATGAATAAGATCCTCCACAAAGCTCATAAGCAACAATAGCATTATCAATAGAATTAACTTGAGATTTACTTACTAACTTGGTGAGAGCATCTACCTTAGCACTTAACAAGTTGATGGTGTGAAGCTCCAAAATTCCTCTTACTTTTGCCATTGTTGGCTTATCCCCCATGTATTCTTGAGATGCAAGCTCTTCAAGTAGAATAACAGCCTCTTTAGTTGTTTTATCTATCTATTTCTTACTAGAGGCTGCATTGACAATATTTCTATTCTCATCCGTCAACCTATTGTAGAAAATTTGAGGGATCATCCAATCGGGCAATCCATAGTGTAGACATTAGCTTTGAAGCTCCTTGAATCTCTCCCGAGCCGCATAAATGGTCTCACTATCATTTTACTTAAAAGTAGTGATCTCATTGCGAAACTTGGCGGTCTTTTGTGGTGGAAAACACTTGTGAAGAAATGCTTACTTCAATTGGTCCCAAGTAGTGACTGATTCACTAGGCAAACTAGCAAGCCAAAGTTATGCCTTTTCCTTGACTAAAAATGGGAAAAGCCTAAGCCTTATCGCATCATCCATCACTTCATTAATCTTGAAGGTAGCACACACATTGAGAAAAGTCAATATATGAGAATATGGATCCTCTCCCTGTAGACCTCCAAACTAATTATTTTACACCATTTGTACGATGCTTGGTTTAATTTCAAAGTTATTGTTAGATATAGATGGAGCTACAATTCCTCCAAAATTACCCATAATATCGGGCATAGCAAAATTGATTCACTCTTCTATGCCTTTGTTTTTGGTTTTTAAAGTATGTCTTTTCGGTTCCGTCATGATGTTCAAATTTTATTGATTCACTCTTCTATGCCTTTGTTCCCTACGCAAAGCACATAAAGTTAGCTCAATTTCAGGATCAAAATGCAAAATATCACTAGCACTTCTATTAATTCTCATCATGAAAACAATCAAAATCAAACAATCAACAAAACAATTTATTATAAAAAAAATAAAAATAAGAATATCAAAAATAAAACAAAGGCCTAAAACAACCTTTCACTACCCTAAGTTAATATAAATTCTATACAAACTCCCTGGCAATGGTGCCAAAATTTGATGTGGGTCAAATTATAATACCTTAGTCTCTAAGACTAAGTATAGAGTAAGTAGGGTGTCGAACACTCAAGAATTTAGAGTAATTTAGTATTAACCGGATAGATAGTTAGATGGATAGGTAAAATATTATAATAGAAGATTGTTGAATTACTCTAAATAGTCTAATTAATTATTAACTAGGCTAACTAAATTAATTATTCTAAATGTCAAGTCTAAAAAGGATTCATTAGAACTATAATTCAAGAATTACAAGAAATAAACAAGTGATTACATGAAATAATTATAAAACATGGTATAAAACATAAATATAATTCTCATTGTCAAAAAAACTTAAAATTCTTAAAAGCAAATCTCATTGTCAATCAAAGATAATTTTATTTAGAGTCTATAAGCATTCTCATGTCATTGTGGAGATAAACAAAATCCATAAAATTACCATGCAAGGTTTATAATTTTTCCTTTAAATAGAAATCCTTATATCCATGTGATTTTATAACCTTTAGTGAATTTAATTGTATTTCCACTAAAATATACCAACTCTAATTACATACAATTTTGATTAACAAGTCATATATGGTGGCCAATTATACACAACACATTCAAACTCACAATTAAAATTAAATCATTCATATAACACAAAATAAAAGATGTAATTCATTGATTCATTTTTTCTTGCAATTCTAACAAATAATGTCTTAGCCAAGGTACATATTGAATATAAAATAACAATAAAAAGGGATAATAAACATCAAGTACTAAAAGAAAGAAATATAAAACTTCAATGTAGATAGCCTTCTTGATGATTCCTTGACTTGCTTGAATGATCTTCTCTTAATAGTTTGAATTGCAATAATAATACTAACTAAACAAGATTAATACTTTAGACAAATAAACTAAGTGTTTTCTGATATGTAATTATGTCTAAAATGCAACTAATACATATATTTATAGGCCTTCTAAACTTCCAAACTCGTACACTTTCGAAAAGGGATCAAATTGGACAAGGTGCGAATAATGGTGCTAAAACTACTTGACACAGTGGTTGCCCTCTGTCATGACTCAGTACAGTGGCACTAGTCGACACAGGCTCCTTTTCTTCAGCTTAGGTCAGCACAACTCCATAGGATGAGTCGGTACATGCGGTGGAGTTGGTACGCCTGCTTGCTATCATGAGTCGGCACGGGTAGAACGAGTCGGCACGAGTCCTAAATTGCTTCCCTTGACTTTTTAATCACCAAACTTCATTCCAATGCACTCCAAATCAACTTTAAGCTTGAGATTAGTCCAAAAGAACCTACAAAACATATAAACAACATAAAAGCATACCAAAAACACAAAACTAATAATAATAACTTATAATTAAACATAATGCAAATGCAAATTAATTAAAAAGTCAACAAAATGATCCTAAATTACTATATTATTTTACATACTATCATACATCATAAAGGTCTTTTAAATACATCCTCAGATTTTATATATACAATTTACCCATTATTATCAAGACAAACTTAAAGATAAACTCCAAAAGATTATAAATAGAGTTGATTGGCGTAACCTCTTTTAGACACCAGGTGGTCTTCCAAAAACAGGTCCTACGAGCTACTATTGCTGAGATTGCACTAAATCTGAAAACATTTTAAAATGAGAGTGGTGAGTATAATAATACTCAGTGAGTGGTGAGTATAATAATACTCAGTGAGTGGTCTAAAAATAAAGTATAATAACGTAAAACAATGTAAAACGAGAACATTAGCTATTCGCTAAATAAGTGTAAAGATATATTCATAACTATATTGAAAATAGCCATTAAGTTGCTGAATAACATAATGATGTACATTTGCTATAAAATTGAATAAATATTATCAATCATTTTAATCTATACACTCATTAAATGTGTAACCAAAGATTGTGCTAACATAATGGGCGGCTTTGATGACCTAGCGTCCCATGTGTATACATACTGCTATAATAATAATGGTCATATACATATGCAGAGTTGGCCCCCAAGGCCTAACCACCTGATTGTGCACCCCTAAGGCTATATGTACAATCAGGCACTGTCCCCAAGACAATTGCTAGATAATATTGCTGAATAAATACCAGTCATCATGGTACAATCTAAAGGATACAAATCACGAGTGTATAGGTTTGCTTATAAATCAATCATTTCAACTGCTAATAAAACATAATAGTTGAATATCTAGTTGATGCTAGTATCAAAACACTGCTGAGAATAATCATTTCATAGAATAATAATAACAAATACATTCTTGCTTTCAAACATTTCAACTATATCAATAACAAATATATACTGCTACATATTCCCAATTTCAAATACAAAAGCTAAATAACTTGTAAAACTATATTTGTAAGCTAATAGTCGATAAAAGACTATTTGTAACGAAACATCATACTTTTAATCATAGAAAGCATTTGATTAACTTACGTACATATACTTATATGTACTTAGTTTTAAAATAAACTTTATATACGTATAACCACTCACCTGAGCTTGCTGTGCCCAAGCACTAGTTAGCTAGACCAGGCCTAGGCTCTACCACTACTATAGATTTTGATCCTATCATCCATAAGTAAACCCATAAGAATACAAGCTTAAATCTTAGTTCTACTTAACTTAAGTTGATTTACAGCTAAAATATAAGGTTTAGGACCTAAAAATGGTTTGAAAATCATCAAAATAGGGTTTTTAGGGCTAGAAAAGCCACAGAGGTGCCTCCCCTATGCACAAAGGCACCTCTTCTATGCACAGAAGGCCTCCTCTGCACAGAGGTGCCGTCTCTACGACCCAGAATAGTCCCTGCATCTAAAAAATGACCATTTCTGTGAATTTTAACAATTTTCAACATCCAAATCAATACCCGAACAAGAAAAACACTTAAAAGGGTCTGCTTTAGCATAAGTAAAGTTTAAAACTTTACAATTAAAACATCAAAATTGAATAATTCGGAAACTTGAAAATTGATATATGTTTACTTACCAAATCCTTTATATTTTAATCTTGCATCATCAAATAAAGCTTAGATTGATTGTTTATAATTTGGAAATTGAAAGTTTTGAGATGAGAAGAAAGAAAAAAAAAAGAAAAAAGAAATAGAAGAAAGAAAAGAAATGGCTGGTGGTGAAGAAGGAAGAAGCATATGAAGATGTTAAGTAAACTTCTCTTTTTTTAGCAAATATCCATTTTGATCCTTGTAAAAACTTTTAAGTATGAAATAGCCCTCAAAACTTATGTCTTTCACAAATAAGTCTATAATTCTATTAAAAAGCCAATTAGTCTCTAGGGTAGAATATTACACATTTATTTGAAATGAAAGTATAAGACCTAATAAGAAATACTTCACTAAAAAAACCAATCCATTTTTAAGAAATGTGGATATTGGCTAGACTGGTTTGTGCTAAGGTGACTATTTACAATTGTTGTAATACCCTTACCTGTCACTACTTCCATTAGTACACTTAATTAAAGGATTAATTTTTGGGTTCTGAGTCATAATCACGCAGCAAAAAAATAAAAATTTTGACCCTAAAAACCCCCACCAAGATCTAAGTAGTTCGGATTAAATCAATTTAATCGAGTCTAGAATCTTATCAAGATGTGTTCAACGGCAAGATTGTAGGAAGGAAGAGAGGAGGTTCACTCCAGTGACACCCTACCTCGAGTCTTTTGTTGTCTTCTGTCGGAATACAGATATAACTAAAGAGCAACATTCTCTACCGGTATCCACACGAATAGAACACCCCAAAACGAAGCTGGTGTGCTAGCACATTTTTCTCAATTTTTCTCTTTATGTTTCTTTCTTAAAGAATGTGTGTATTTGTGAATGAATGAAAAAGATGCGTAACTCTTCAACCCTATATGATATGTATTTATCTCATCTAAAGTTTCATTAGTCTTTCTCAAAGAATGTAGTTTTAAGAATAATAATATGCAAAGACCTACAACCCTATATGTGATATATATATCTATATATATATATATATATATATATATATATATATATATATATCCATATCAATTAGGGTTTGAAGAGTCCTACTCAAATTCTAAAACACCTTTTTGGTTTATTATTATTATTATTATT